>JAOWBL010000021.1:9838438-9882167 GCA_028564865.1 Zenarchopterus dispar | reverse complement strand
AAAGGGTAAATAGTTGTCATTCAGCTGTTTGATATCATGGGGTGCACCACACTGAACATGGGGCTGAAAAAGCAAAGGACAGAGTTGTCTGAGGAGAATATTACAGGCAAACATTTTAAAGGTAAAGGTTTGAAGTTCCAGTGACTACAGTTGAATTTTTTTTTTATTCAGATGTTTCAGATACATGGGACTGTAGCCAACCTATCTTGATGTGGCTGCAAGAGGAGAGTTGATGACAAATTGAAGAGACTGATGAGACAAATGGTAGCCAAATAGCCCAGAACAACTTCCAAAGAGATTCAAGGTGAACTTCAAAATCAATGTACATCAGTGTCAGATTACACCAACCATCACTGTTTGAGCCAAAGTGAGGAGGACTCCACTGTTGAAAGAAAATCACAAAAAAGACAAACTGGCATTTCTTAAAATGCAAATTGACAAACCACAAAGCTCCCAGAAGAATGTTCTTTGGACAGATGAGACAAAGCTAGAGCTCTTTTACAAGTCACATGAGCTGTGCGTTTGCAGATCCAAAAAATTAAGCCATCAAAGAAAAAAAGACAAGTTACTGTGAAACACAGAGTTGGCTAAGTAATATCCAGGAGTTTCCTTGTTGTGTCTGGCTCAGGCTATTTTGAATCTGTGCAGGTAAACAGTAAATGTCAAGACTATAAAGGCATTCTGGAGTGAAATCTGCTGCCCAGTGTCAGAAAGTTTGGTCTCAGACCAGGTCATAGGCCCGTCAACAGAATAATGAGCCAAAACACACATCTAAACCCAGCCAAGAAAGACAGAACAAAGCACTGGACTATTCTGAAGTGTCTCTCTCTTTGAGCCCTGATCTAAATCCTATTGAACATCTTTGAAAAAAGCTGAAATAGGCAGTCTAAAGAAAAAACCTGTCAAACCTGAGACAGCTAGAGCAGTATTTTCATGAGGAGACCAAAATAGCTGTCTACAGGTGCAAAAGTCTCATCTAGAGTTACAGAAATCATTAATTGCAGTGATTGCCTGAAAGGCTGTGCAACAAAATAATAACTTGAGGCTACCAACTAATTTGTCAAGGCCAGATTCATTATGCCCTTTTTTAATGATTCTGTTGAGCCACAATTGAAAAGCGATGTTTGATTTTCATTGGTCAGTTTTTAGTAAATTATTTTTTACTACTTTTGTCAGTTTCAAATCATTTCAGTGATTATTATGAGTTTTTGTCTTTCTTTAATTGAAGGGTACCAACAAATTGGCCCTCTTCTTTACACAGACTCAGATCTTATTCCTCACTTTTGGAAGTGTATTTATTGGAGAGAAAACTAGAAATATCTTCTTTCTGAAAGAAATCCATATGCAGAATCTGAAATGCAAGAAATCTGAAAGTAGAAAAGCTTGGCAATTTATTTAGAGCATTACTAAACTGCTGCATCTTCACTTAACAAATAGTTGTTTGCTTCTGGCATAATGTTTTTTGAATTATGAGAAAAAGAAAGACAATGATGTTATCATTGCCCCTTTTATTAATCCCTTCTGTCTTATTTATTTATTTACATCCTATGTAGCAACAATGGGGATAACTGTTATTACCTTGAACACACTATAAACCTTTTGTGGCATATAATCAAACAAGGAGGAGTATAATGAAAAGGGGATTTAGCCAAAGAAGGTTAAACACAAAGAAGAAAATGACTTGTTTTCCTTCATCCTTCCACTCATTTATGCTGAACCTGAAGGACAGTAATTAAAGAACAAAAGCAGGGTCCTGATTACTTGTCATGTCCAGTACATCAAAATTTCTAAATGAATACATATATAAAATGCAGACCATGAATGCCTCTGTAGCAACCCTAATAAGAGTAGATGCTTTATTAATAGAGAGGGGAAGACTCAACATATTCAGGATGTGTGGTTTATGGAGATGTATGAACGCTGATTGATTTGTTGTGCATAATGTGACCTTTTATTGGTATAGTTCCAATAGTCTGTTTAATAAAAGGATGAAGATAGTAATTAGTTTCTCTACAATCCTCTTGTTTCCCAAGAAACAATCCCTTTCTTGAGAACACCACGTTTGATCAAGTGTTTTAGAATGGACAATATTTGAATTGGTTTTTTAGGATTAACAAAATATGTTCCATTTTGTGATTATTGTTCATTCAGCCTTGGAATTTAAGTCACGTGTCTATGTGAGTGTCATTGTGCTCTTATGTGCATTTAAAATGCTCAGCATTGGGATTCTTATGGATAAATGGCCAGTTGATATTGACTTCAGTTTAGAAAAATGCTGTCCTTTCTGCAAAGCCCAAGGGGAACCTGGAGGAAACTCCAGAAGTGCACTGCCACAGGGAATATATTATTGAGGGTCTCAAGCTCCAGTTTAGGGGATTTACTGTACCCTTGCACACCTGCATTTTCACATGGCAGAGAACTCCTGCTCATGACAAACCCTCTGAACTGTGCTGTGAACATATTGCTCATGCTGTCATTGTTGAAATACGGCAGTGACAGAGCGACTTAGTGTGACAACGGCTGACTGAAGGCTGGCCACAGGCAAATATGTCACAGCTAGTTTAGGCTTCACATCACAGCCCTGTTCATTCTTTAGAATAGCTTGTATGATTCAACTAAAGATGCTTGCTGTTTACAACAACAGGCTTACTTGGAAGGGCCCCAGACTTAAATGGATGAATAGCAATAGGTTGATATTGCAGCTTGACAGCATCCATAAACCAAACCTGCACTTAGCCCTTACTGATTGGACAAACTAGATGGAGCCCTCTGTTGGGCTGGCTTGTCTACAGGCGAAGCACAGACAGGCTGTTCAATGAAGGAATTTTATTATAATCACATTCAGAACAAGATAGCCATTTCCTAGTTATTGTGATGTCAGTGAGAAATAGTCTCTCCTGCTGTACAAATCTGAATCTCCTTAGAAAACCCAAACACACACACATCCACATTGCATCACTTCACGAGACCCCAAACATTGACAAAGTCCCTTTTTAGTGCTGCCTGTTGGCACTGTAACTCCGGGCTAACGAAGTCACACGCAGACAGAATATTAATAACAGCAAGCCAATCACCGAGCAGCATGGGGGAAAGTTATTTGCATATGAGAGGTGAGAGAGTCCATCCAGTACACTGCCTTCATACATCCCTGGGATGTGATTTTGTGTGTACACTTGAAAGTATGTCTCGGGGGGGGAGTGTTGTTAAAGTGTTAAACTGCCAATTGAATTTCAATAAAAAAGAACTAACTAACTCTCTTTAAATGGAGTAAAATAAGATTGCCATGGTAATAATAAACCCTTCTACGGCTCCTCACGATTTTACAACATGAATGTGACACACTTTTGCCATACATTCATATGCTGTTTTGTGATGTGCAGCGCTGCAGTCATTGTACAAAACTGAATCATTTAATATACATTTTACGGACCTGATGAAAAAGCAACACACCGACTCACTGACTTACAGAAACATGCAGATGAATGTGAGCAAATAAAGGTCAACCAGTCTGCAAACAGCGGGAGGTCTGTCTAGACATGCTCTGTTTGGTATAGAAAGTGAGGATAAGGACCTTCTCTCCATCCTCACAAAATCAGTCGCAGCACCAAAGAGATGTACATATATAATTAACTAGGTCTGAGATGTTAGATGTGAAAAGAAAGGCAAATAAATAGCACAACTTGTTGAAGACTAATTTCCTTGCAGGGAGAAGTTGGTGACATTGTTAATTTATTATCACAGAGGTGTGCTTCTCTGTGCTGCATCATAATCATAGTTTTCAGTGGTCCTCAGCCTGAATAATACAGGTTATAAAGAATCTTGCAGCAGCCTTTATTTATTTATATATGGATTTATATATGGAGTTGAGTTTTAGCAGCAACCACTGTTGTGTGAACACAGCAAATGTAATACTTCACAATGACTGATTTACTGAAAATGGGGTGGGGGGATCTTTCTCTTTCGGCACATCATCTCATTCATCTTTCTCTGTGTTTTTCACCTAATGTGCAGATTCCCTCTAAGTGAGAGACATGGGATTAGGGAATGACCCATTTCACTGGCTGTTTGTTTCCCAACTACCAAACACCTACTGTGTTCTCAGCACAGTAAAATCGATAAAATCTATCGGGCTGGGGCATTTCTGTTAATAGCTGTTTGTCAGACATGTAACTTTTTTTTATGATGGATTTACAAAACAAAAGAGTCAGACATTAGTCCATGTCAGGTAGATTATAGGAAGCATGTGAAAGCTCCGTGTCTGCATTAACTAACAGATGCACTGCTATGTTTTGATTTCATCTAATTATATTTTTATGTTGCCCAGGTTATAGTTGCTGTACTAAAGATATTCACACTAAAATTGTATTAATAACCACTTTTAAAAAGTGTTTCTAAAATGAATTTCATTATTCAAAGCTCAAATATGTCACAAGCAGAATTTTCATTTTTATGGATACACCAGTATTTTTAAAAAGAGATGTGGGCTAACAAATAAAAACTGTACCTTCTCCCACTTTTACTTTTTTTCATTTCAACTGAGTTTTCATAATTCTAAAGCTGTGTTTGACAACATCGATACCATGCCTGTGGGGGAGAACTCATCCTGTTCACTAAAAAATAGCAGAGCGATAAATGCAAAATGGCTGTTGGCAGTTTAACACATCATTCTGTGGAAAGGTTCTGATTCCTAAAATGATGTCTGTATATAATCAGATGAAAATGTCATGTCGGCATTTAAATGTGAGTAATTTTTTTTTTTTTGGTTTTTTTTTTGTGAACTTCATAGTTTAATATCAGATTTGTCTGAACCATAGAAAGTCACTTTTCTTTAAATTAAATACATGGTGATATTTTCAGCTATTTCAAAACATCAACAAAATATGTGGTGGGATAATTAGCATATGGTCATCTAAGTGAGTCACCAGCCCTCTATAACCTTTATTTTTGTGCATCAACTAAAACATACTTTGCCTTTATGGAACAGTCTAAAAAAGTATTCCAAGATGTTGGCCCAAAGCCCATTCTGCCATCTGAAAAATAAATGCATGTTTATCATTTGCTTTTTCTTTTATAGTTCCTGTATGCGTTGTGTCAAATCACTGAGTAAGTTCAGCCCACAGTGTGGGAATCGGTATATCCTAGTGTGAGTCAACTCTCCTCAGGCTGTTGGTCGATGGTGCTGACTGAGCCAAGACAGCTAATAAATCACCTACTGCTGTCCTAAAATGGCGGGGCTGTGATTGGGGAGGGAAGGGAGCTATGAGTGAGGGTTAATGAATACAGGCCACATCGATCTGCTTCCACTGGTCTGCTCTCTTACACCATCCACTCCTCTGTTCTCAGGCCAAATGCTGCTCCAGCACTTTGCTGACCTGCCACACTAAGCACAGGCTGAGTAGTGAAGGATCCACAGGGGCCAGGAGACATCAGGCAGGAGCTAAGGCAAAGTAATGGCTCGTGCTAGCAACCAATTAAATCCATCGCTCCTAAGTACAGAATGGAGTGAAGCTGCATTGGTCAGAGAGTCACATACAGCAACTACGTAGCTGATAATGCTGCATGCCATGAAGTCGCAGCTGGAGAACTAATAGAAGTAACGGCAAAATGTGATTAAAATTTCAGTGGCAGCACTAGCTTTAGCTGCTGGTAGATGCATGTTTCATTTCAGTCCATCAAGAATCTTGACCTTTATAGCATATTATGTTTTGGCCTGAGACCACAGGGTCATCTCACAATGTCAATCTCTGGCCTTTAACTGTCGCAAGAAGAACAACTGCTACCAGTCACTATGTTTTAGCGCACAGCAGCCAAGAGTGAACTTGAACAGTGCCAGACATGGTAATTGGTGAGATGTGTGAGTTACAGACCGCGAAGTGACAGTGTCACCACAGATGACTTGAAGCAATCTTGGAGATATCTTGAGTCATAACTTCAACCTTAAGGAGAGGTCAGAATTTGCAGACTAATTTGGCCTCACATAAACATGCCCACCCAGACATACAAATATTTTTTTTATTTTATGTATTTGTATTCAACAGATTAAGCTTCTTGCACCATCCAATTCCCTTAAAAAGTCCTAAGTTTTGTTGGAAAAAGGTTTATGTTTTAGCCTTAAAAATATCTAATAATATTTCAATAATATTTCACACAGGCCTACTCCCACAACCATCACCATCTGAGTGTGATGTCCACCTCACATTTCACTAATTGTACTGTATGTTTAACATTTCTTTAGTATTGATTCTTGTTTGTTTTTTTCCATTAAATATTACATTTTCTTCATTTACACATGTGACCTGAAATACGTGTTTAACAATGCAGTAGTTAAAATTTGATAATTCTAAAAAAAGTAAAGGTATGCACACTATGTAATTCAGGGACTCCCAAAAGTCTACTAAAAAACATCAAATGGAAAAATATAAGAAATATAGTACTCAATGTAACAAAGATACTCTTTAAGTATGTCCAGTTCAATCTGGTTTCATTTTCCATGTCTATATTTTACATTCATAACCACCGTATAAGGGGTAAATTTTTATGTACCTCATCAGTTGAAATCAGAGGTGGGCAGTCCTGGTGTCTTGCAAGTTTTTTGTTTCCCTGCTTCACCAAACCTGACTCAAATTATTGGTCTTCATCACCTTGTCACCGAGGTCTGTACAAGCCTGTTAATGACATAGTCATTTGTGTCAGGGTGTGCTGATGCAGGGAAAGATCTAAAACATGCAGTACATCGACCCTCGAGGACCAGGACTGTCCACCCGTGGTTGAAATGGTATTTTAACTGGGCTCTGCATATCTGGAGTCATCCTGATGATCAGCTTTGGATGTTTAGGGGAGCTGTTGCAAATCTGCATTAAAGCCTTTGTACTGGTTGAACTCCTTTTCATACACTAGTTTAAGCTCGTGCAAAATAGTTTCCTTCTCTTTGAGTTTTTGCTAGTTTAAGTGGCAGTCATTCTCTGTTGCAGTTTTCCTCTTTCTTTCCTGAGATAGGAATAAACAGTTTTTCTGAAGTATGCCTCTCCTGATGTTTAACTGATTTGTCAGGTAGTAAATCTATTCTTGATTATGTTTTGGTGTGTGTGTGTGTGTGTGTGTCTTTTTGATCCAGTTGCTCATTTTCATATCTTCTAGCAGTAGCTTGGGGCTGCACATCCCTACCTTGACTTCAGTCAAGATAATTGTCAATAATGAGCCCTTGAAAATGAATTTTATAATTATCATCACCCACCATGTCACCCCATAGAAGTGTTACTTCAGATATTTCAGTTTGACTCATTATTCTGGCTGTTTTAAAGTGTTTGCAAGAACTAGTTTCTAATTGTACTCTTTCTCAGGCAATATGACAATTTTTTGTAGTGAGTTTTGAAGCTAACACTTTGCTAACAAAGAACAGTGATGTGTCGCACAAACTTTGTTTGGGTTCTAGAGGAGGTGAGTGAGTCACCCCTGTAGTTATGATATCTGATGTCATCATGGGTTTGGAAGTTGCATCAACGTGATCCAAGACAGCCAGGCGATTTCATGCAAAGATTTATTTCACCTTGAAATCTTTGGGAATTTGGCAGACTCCAGAAACATTTACTTGCTGAAAACCACAATTCTAATTCTAAGAACTGGGTTTCATGTCACTTAGATACTGTTACAAGCACTACATATTCAGTATTTTTAATATATTTAAAAACTAAAATGTTCCTGTAAATAAATTAGATTTCATGAATCCTAAATATTCCCAAGATAGTAAGAATTTAAGCTGGAATATTATTCTGCTGGGTTTTTTTTTTTTTTTTCAGATAATTACAAAGTATGTTTTTTTTTCTGAATAATCATTAGAAAGGCTTTCCAAAACAGCAAAAAATAAAAATATGCTTTATCTGTCAAGAAATTTTCTCCAAGGTTTAGACCCACTTCTTTCCAAAACCACCTGCAGATTTCAAAGTTTCTTTGCCACCATTGTGGTTTGAATATATATTTGTTATACTGGCGAAACATAATGCATGTTCTCCTTGTGCTTGTGGGGTTCCCTCCAGGTACTCTGGCTTCCTCCCACAGTCCAAAAACATGTATGTTAGGTTGACTGACAACTCTAAATTGCCCGTAGGTGTGGGTATAAGTGTGAGTGTGGATGGTTGTTTGTCTCTTTATGCGACCTGTCCAGGGTGTACCCCTGCCTATCGCCTTGATGAGCTGGGATAGCCTCTAGCAGACTCTCGTGACCCTGTACAGGATCCAGCAGGTATAGAAAATGGATGGATGGCTGTAACTGAAAGCCACTTTCCATGTCACTCAAAACTCATGTGTAAAACTGAATTAATCAAAGCTTTTTAAGCCTAATTTATCAATTAAATATGAAAAAGAAAAGGAAATTCTAATTAGAGGCAAGACCTTTAAAAAACTGAGGACAAGTAAGTAAGAGGTAAGTGCTTCAGGTTGCTGTATTTTTGAGATGTTTTACTTTTCATTCAAAGACTAACCCTAACCACTTTCTGTTGATAAGTTCTTTTGTCCACTCTTCATTCTTTACCTGGTCAGCATGTGAGATATTTTGGTCACACAAATCAAAGTATGAATGGCTCTGAAAGAGACAGGGAAGTAGAGTCAAGGCTGTGATGTAAGTGGTACTGGATAAAACCTGAGCCCACCTCTTCTGATTAATGTAAGCTTTTCCCCAAATTATCTCTCATTAGTGGAAAAAAAAGAAATAAAAAAATGGATTTGATATGCCCATTTCAGGATTTTTTGGAAGCGTTCCTGATTGGCCATTTAACAGTTGAACAGTGGGACTATCCAGTGCCCTGTGGGCGAATTTCCACAAGACAGGATGTCAGAAAGTAAACTGTGAAATACAAGTGGAAAAACTACATCTGCCAAGGTTTCAAAATGAAGATTCACCCTCTCAAAGTTGAAGTTCAAGAAGTTGAGCTTTTTCTGATCAGCCCGGGAAGGTTTCAGCATTTAATCACAAACTACTACATGAAAACAAATATAAAACAATTTGTTTGCAGAGATTCTAATGTATTACAACCTTTCAGAACAATATTCTGAATTTTAAAAATTACTTTCAAATTTCCAAAATTTTTTGTTTAGATTCCAAACACCGATCGTCAATGTTTTTTTTTTGGTCACTGTAAGATTCGTAACATGGATTTAATCCTATATACTCATTCATGGAAATTATGATAATTATTTTAGGATTTTTATGAAATAGTAAAATATTGTGTTTACCTTGCACGTTTAAAAGAAAACAGATAGTCCTAGATTTTCTAGATGTCATTTTTGCATAGAACGTTAACAGTAGTAAATCCTCATCCTGAATGTTTATTCATGTTCAGCTGTGACTCCAGTGGCCTAAATGTAGACCAACATAAGCAGACTAAGAAAAGAAGAAAAAGAGAAAGACAGACATAAAGACAACAGGAGGAAACAATATTTATTCAGTGTGCTAACTGACCTTTCCATGTTCATGCCCCTTGTAATAGCATCAACACAGCAGCTACAACCATAGCCATCAATTATCTGACCAACTCTGCCTGCTCCACCAACTAATTGTTGTTTCCTTCTCAGCCTCTGCTCATCTACTTCCCCTTCCATACTCTTCCTCTCGCACAACCTCCCTTTTTTTCTTCAACCTTTACTTTAAAGCAGCATTTTTAACAGGAACAAAACAGGTAAATACTTCTGCTTGGAGTATTTTTGAAATCCTTCTCAGCCTCAGATGTCAATATATTGCTTTGTTTTGTTTTGTTTTTTTTTTCCAGTTTTTTATAGTATTTTATTTTGACTCCTGAAAAGTCATTCTTTGATACATAAAAGAAAACTGAGATGTAGCTTTCCCTTTCTCTGTTTGTTGTTCACACTGTGATTTCACTACTGAATGCAGAGCAGTAGAGGCATGAAGGACACACAAAGTGGGTGTTATAATAGAACTGGTCTTACTGGGTAAACACTTTAAAATTGTTGTATATCAGTCACATCACAAGAATCTTAATTGTCCTACAATATCCAAGTGCATGCACCTGTACACTCTGGAAAATTGTTCATAAAGCAGTCGACATCTACCGACAGGCCATTACAATGTGCACCAAACTAAAATACAAGAAATAAAAAAAGGAATCCAGTACCAAAATTAGCTAATTTGATGATATTTTGTTTAGGTTTACTAAGATTCACATTTAGAAACACTCATAGACCTTACATGCTTCTTTCTGCTCCCTCTTGCATCCTTTTAAACTTGACTTGTTATCACTTCAGCCACATTCAACCAATGAAGACACGGTACATTAATTTTTCAATAACATGGTGAAGTGTAAAATTTCCATCATGTCCTTTTTACTTTAATAAATTGGAATGAAATTTTAATTGAGGGGACTTTTTTTATTGTTTTCTTAATTGTTTGCAAGTGAAGTGTTCTTTTTTTGTTTTGGTAGATTCAAACCCCATTACAATAAGCATGAGGATGGATAGAGGAGGAGGAGGGAGAGAATGTGGTCATTAACCAAAGGCAGAGAGGGAAGCTCCTTCTCCTGCATTCAAATGATGCTTAATCCAACACTATCAACACTCCTCTTCTTTCCTGCTCCTCACCCATAATCCTTATCCCTCTTCTTCTTTAGCTTTCTATGACATTTCACAGAGGAGACTTATATACAGTGCTTTCCCTCATCTGTCTCCCTCATTCTTCTTCTATAACCCTATTTATCTCATTTCTCTCTTCCTTCTATAGGCTTCTTTTCCCTGATTTCACCAAGGACATGGATATATATTTCCTCCTCTCCTGCACCACCTCTCTCCCCTTTTATTGGTAACTTTCGCCGCCTATCTCTCTATATTCCACTCATCTTTTCAAGAGATAACTGTGCAAGCTCTTTCATATTTCTCATCCCTGAAGAGAAGACTGCCCAGCAAATACAGAGAAGTAGAGTCAGCACTTTAGTTCTCTGTGATGTCACACACACTGACCTAGCCCCCATCCCACCCCTCAAAAAACTCACACACATAATACATACCACAAACCTGACAAAAGGAGAAAAAAGGAGAAAAAATGACTACTTTATGATAGCTCAGGAGAAGGGAAGCACGGTCCACACTGTGTATTACAGGAGATGAGGAGGTGCAGTATGATGAATCTTCATTGGAAAACTCTGGAGTTAGAATCTGAAGTATGATTTTTTTTTCTGTATGATATAGAATTGGGGGAATTTCTTAATTTTAACAATTGGTTGTGGAGAGGTAGCTCCCAGACAGAAGGAAAGCGGAAGATCAGCACAGGTAAGTGTGTAAGTAAACAAAGTGGGTAAGGATCAGGAAACATGAGAAAATGAGACAGAAGGGAAAAGAAGAGGGGAGGTGAAGATAGTTACAGTAAAGACAGGGAAAAGGAGGGACGGGGGGAGAAGGGGGAAGTTGAATGTGTTAATACACAGGAACACTGCATCAAACCAATGCACTGCTCTGAGGCTGGCTGAGCAGCTGAGAGGAGTGCGTCAGCAGTACATTCACGTTCCCACTGAAGGACAAAGGGAGGGGGCAGAGCAAGCATCTTAGCTGCCTGCAACACCGACTCACATCGCAGGGGGGGAATAGAGAAAAGAGAGAGATTGGAGAATAAACAAGAAGAGGAGATGAGGATTAATATGCTGCTCCTGCTGTTTCTGTGACGGTGGGCTGCCTGTTGGAGTGTTCGCCTGGCTTTCCACCTCTCACACACACTCTCCTTCACACACTCTATCTTTCTCTTGCTCTTGATCTGTCAGTGGTTCTTTCTCTCCTTCTCTTTTAAGCTCTCTCTTTGCCTCTCTCTCTGTTCCACTCTGACTACTGCAGTAGTCCACCAGCCAGCCGCAAGTCTGACAGCCACACACATGGCTAACTGCCACAACTTACTCCCTCAGCCCTGGAGAAAAAACTAATAACCAAGCAGAGAAACACTACAGGATACAACCAAGGAGACAAACAGCAAGCGGAAAGAAGAAATCTCAACACCTTTCTCTGTATATGGATACAGATACGAAACCCACTTCCACTCTCATCCTTCCAGCATCATCCTCTTGCTTCTCTCACATTGCAGAAGAGAAAAGCGTGCTCTCTCTTTCTCTCTCCCTCCTCCTCCGTCAGCCTTTTGCGAAGCTCCGACAGTGCAGCGTATCGCTTTCTCCACTCCCTCCCCCCCGAAGCGCGCCACCATCTCTCCCTCCACCCTCAACCCCTTCCCCCCAGGAGGAATAGACGGATTACTGCTAACTGTGCACACGGCAGCTTGCAGCTGCTCTGACCAGGGCCAGCCCAACGTCAGGAGAAAGCAAGAAGAACACAGAGGAGGAGAGGAGAGGGGGATGACTGTGCCGGGAGTTCTTTAGCCTTTTTCTGCCTCTCAGTCTCTGTCACAACAGGGCTAATCAACGACCGACAAGCCCTTGGCAAAGTCACAGTGAGGGAGGTCTCTCACCCAAACAGGCGACCAACCAACGAGCCAACACATGTACCAGGAGCTGACTGAGCTGGGGATTTTTTTTTTAACATTTATTTCCAGATAGTCACTTTTTCTCTCCCCCTCTGTTGCAGTTAATTGCGTAATGGATCATTGTGATTTTTCCACACTGGAGCTGAATTTTTGAGTCTGCGTCCTGCCAGGGGGTTGGTTATTGGAGGCAGAAGAGATCTAAGCACCGGCTAAGACTTCATGACCTTACCTATGGCTGTGAGTGTGAGTGCTCTCAGTCTATAATATCAGGAGCCATTTTGTACCTTTGGCTAATAAAGGGCCACATCACTTTTTCCAAAAGACAGGACGAGAAAGCATCTATCTTGTGTCATTCCATGGAAAGGAATTATAAATACATGTGATCAAAGACTGTTGCTTTTAATATTTGCAAAGAGGCAAAAAGGAGCAATTTCAAACTAATGAGGTACGTCACAAATACTGTTATCAAACCTCTTTCTTACATTGCTGCTTTGCTTTTCTTCTGATGTTTCTCTTGTATTTATCTCTCTCATTCTGTGTCTTGTTTCTCCCTTCATTCCCTCACACACACACACACACAAAAATGTTGATGCAGCACCTTCCTGCACTGTCAATGGAACTTGGGAGCCTTGAGTTGCTCCAGCCAGGCTAGTGTGGTCTGTCCTTTGGTTTGTGCCGTCTCCCCCCACCATGCAGAATAATGAGCCCTCCACACCATGAGTCCTTTGGGCCAGGTTAGTGTGCAGCCTACCTGGAACACAGCCCTGCTTGCCGTGCTCTCCCTCATGGTGCCTGCTCTCAGTATGTGCCAGTCCACAGGCCCTGAGTTGGGCTCGGTTAATCCACAGAACTGTCCAGGTGTGTGCTCCTGCACTAACCAGCTCAGCAAGGTGGTATGTACCCGCAGAGGACTGATTCGGGTTCCCCCGAACATCCCAACCAACACCAGATATCTGAACTTAATGGAGAACAGTATAGAGACCATACAGGCAGATACCTTCAGACATCTCCGTCATCTTGAAGTACTGCAATTGGGCAGGAATGCTATCCGACAGATTGAAGTGGGGGCTTTCAATGGTCTGACCAGTCTCAATACCCTGGAGCTGTTTGACAACAGACTGACAGTCATACCCAGTGGAGCTTTTGAGTATCTGTCAAAGTTAAGAGAACTTTGGCTCCGAAACAATCCAATTGAGAGCATCCCGTCGTATGCCTTTAACCGAGTCCCCTCACTCATGAGACTGGACTTGGGGGAATTGAGAAAGCTGGAATACATCTCTGATGGGGCATTTGAGGGCCTTTATAATCTTAAATATCTTAATTTAGGGATGTGTAGTCTGAGGGAGTTTCCTAATCTGTCACCTTTAGTGGGACTGGAGGAGCTGGAAATATCAGAGAATGTTTTCCCTGAACTAAAGCCTTGGGCCTTTCGTGGCCTTAAGAATCTACAAAAACTATGGATTATGAACTCTGCCATTACAACTATTGAGAGGAATGCATTTGATGACATCACAGCTTTGGTAGAGCTCAATCTAGCCCATAATAACTTGTCATCCCTCCCCCATAACCTCTTCACCCCTCTTCAGTACCTGGTGGAGCTACATCTACACCACAACCCTTGGCGATGTGATTGTGACGTAGTTTGGCTCTCCTGGTGGCTCAGAGAATACATTCCCACAAATTCTACCTGCTGTGGACGCTGCCACACCCCAGCCCACATGAGAGGAAGATACTTGGTGGAAGTTGATCAGACAACATTTCAGTGTTCAGCACCATTCATACTTGATGCTCCAAGAGATCTAAATATCTCAGCAGCACGGGTGGCAGAACTGAAGTGTCGCACAGCTGCCATGAGCTCAGTCCGATGGCTTCTCCCTAATGGGACTGTGTTGACCCATGGCTCAGCTCACCCAAGGATATCGGTCCTTAATGATGGAACACTCAACTTCTCCAATGTTCTCCCATCAGATACAGGGGTCTACACATGCATGGTGAGCAACATGGCAGGAAATTCCAACGCATCAGCCTATCTAAATGTCAGCAATGCCGAGCTCAACACTTCAAATCTCTCGTACTTTACCACTGTAACAGTGGAAGTGTTGGATCCCACAGTGGAGGAGACCCCTAAACCCAAGCCCACTGTCCCTGCCTCACCTTCCGTCTTTCAACCCGTCTTTATCTCCACACCTACTGTGTTGTTTCAGAGCACTCAGACTCCAAGGCAGGTATCAATCAACACTGCCAGAGTCCCTAGTGAGACACCTGCAAGCCTGGATGAAATGATGAAAACCACCAAAATCATCATTGGCTGTTTTGTAGCTGTTACATTACTGGCAGCTGGCATGTTGATAGCATTCTATAAACTGCGCAAGAGACACCAACAGAGGAGTACAGTCGCAGCAGCCAGGACAACAGAATTCATACACATGGAGGAACAAGTTCCTTCTGTTCCACCGACAACATCTGGATCTAGTGGCTCTGCTGACACGGGGATGGTACTGCCAACAAGAGTGGAACACAACAGCAACACCTTTAAGCCTGGGTATATGTCTTCTTCCTCATCTTCCCGACAAGGGAGCTATGGAGCCCACTGGACCCAAAACAACTCTCTTCATCGCTCAGTCAGACAGCATCACAGCCACATCAGCACCATTGCTGATCCCTACATCATTAAGACTACTCATGGGAAGGAGAAGGTTCAGGAGACCCAAATCTGAGTAATGTTCCCTATTGATCTTTGTCTGACTTTGACCAAACCTCTCCTCTCCTATTCGCTCACCAGTTCATGCAATATTATGCACAAAGAGCAAAATGGTAATTTTCTTTTGTACAGAAGTGCAAAACAAACATATTTTTTTCTTGTACATGCCTATACATAAGTATATAAATATTAAAAAAAATACAAATATATATAAATGAAAATACCATCAGACAGTGGTGAAACATGCAGATTATATTGGAAAAGAAAGTCATTTGGAAATATTTTCTAATAACATATATTTAAAAGAAACAGACATAATAAATTGCTTTTTTGACTGAAAATAGAAAGTTGTGCTGTCTGTTGTAGGAAAAGAGGCTTTTAGTTGTTTTTGACCCGATTGAGGACACAGTAAAGACTCACAAAGGCACCAGTTTCTAAAAACAGTTTCCAAAATGCAAGTTCCAGTTTTTACTGTGCCAAATATTATATGCAATAAAGCGGTATTTCCAGACTAAGGAACACACACACTCACAAAATAAATAAATAAATAAAAAATCAGGATAGATACAAACAT
The DNA here is from genome assembly GCA_028564865.1 of Zenarchopterus dispar. Classification (NCBI taxonomy): domain Eukaryota; kingdom Metazoa; phylum Chordata; class Actinopteri; order Beloniformes; family Zenarchopteridae; genus Zenarchopterus; species Zenarchopterus dispar. The sequence goes on along the minus strand of JAOWBL010000021.1, from coordinate 9,866,429 downwards.
TTGTCCAATAGCAGCAAACTGGCACACATAGATTGTGCTGTTCAGTAGCTATAAGCCAAATGCTTTTGGACTGCAGTGAATTTCTGCAGCTAAGTTTTAACCCTCTGTTTGCTGGAGCTACGCTGTGTTTCTTTGACAGTACCAGTGTTTCTTTTGTAGCTTATCTAAAAATGTTTATTTAGTGTCCACATGAATCCCCGCTCATTCAACTGGCAAAGTGTGGAATGCAGGTTAATAACAGTTGTGGAAAATATATTGTTCTCCTATCGGTTGCATTTTTCCACCTTAGTTTTGACATGCTACCTAATTGCTTGTGTAGTGTTTACGGCTAATTTAGTAATGCATTACAGCAGCTGCCTAACTTGTCTCTGCAAGGGCTCATTCTGATGCTAATTTTTAAAAGAAAAACACATGTGGTGCAGTGATACAGGGCTTTGCTGACCATTCTGCTTCTGGAGTTCAAAAAAAAAAAAAGAAAAAAAAAAAGAAAAAAGTAAAAAAAATATGCAGAGGATTAAAGTAAAACAAGTGAATGTCTGATTCTGGGGCTTTTCCATGGACTACATTGAAACATTATGTTGTACTTTCTTTTCACATTTTATTTTTAGCAACACTATTTTTATGGAGAGACAAGGAAAGTTATGAAAAATAACAATAATGATGATAATAATAATAAAAACCTTAGGTTTGTATTTCTGTAATCAGAAAGACTTTCATCTGATGATTTTTTTTTCCTCTCTTGCTATGTTTGCATTTGTGTGAAAGATGTTTACTCATAAAGGCCGGAGGCAGCTCTGTAAATGGTATCTTACCCCAAACTCCTATCTTACGGTCCTATGCATTTAGTTAGTGTTTGCATGAATGGGTCTTTAAGGAATTGGTGTACAATGCTGCATTATACCCCACAGTGGGGCTCTATGCAGGTCAGATAGGCTGCTGGTCTTTGATGCCTCAGCTTAGTTCCTAAAGTTGATTCCTCAGTGACTGTGAAGAGGAAAAATACATGTGTTCCACAGTTCCACACAGTTTACGGGCTTTATTTTCTTTTATGCTTTTCTGCAAGTTCAAGTACTTTTAATCTGAAATAACAACACAAGCATGTGTTGAATTGTTAAATTAAAAGAATAATGTGATATGAGTTATTCCACCCAGAATGCAATTTCTGACATAAAAAAGTAAGAAAGCAAATTTTGTTTTATTATAATTTTTTTTTTTTTTTTAGATCCTGTATGTATAACTGAATTTCTGGGCAATAGGAATAGTAAGAAAAACAGTAAGAAAAAGTGGCTTGTCTGCAATGATTGAAATGACACCTATGATATTTTACAGGCTACTGAGAGTTTCTGAACTCTCAGTAGCCCCAGTATTGTACTGATTTTGATATATGCTTTTTAACCCTGTGGGCTACTGGTCATCAAAAATTATATACTGCAGTGAGCTACATAAGTTCTGCTGTGGAGGGAATTTGATATAAAAAGGAAATTAAAGAATGTGATAATGATGGAGAATGAAGAACTGACAGAAATGTGAAGACATTATTTAAACTTTAGGGCAGAATGTCTTGGAACATCAAAATACACTTTATATTGTGTTATAAGGCACTGACTAGTATTGTTTTACTATATTCCATTACACTTATTTTTCTGACATTTGCATTTCTGTGTCACAACTGACTTAATAACAATTAGAGGTTATTTAGTTTGTTAACATAAAAAAATCAAGGCACATAATTTTACAGATTGCAGGTTAAAACTAAACATCTCAGACAATTTAAAAAATGATCTCAGCTCTCAATAGGTGGATGAAGGGAGTCGCTGGAGTTTTCTGACAGCACCCACAGCCATGTATGACTAAGAAAGGCCTCTACAAGCAGTTTAATCTCAAGTGTTTCCTTGTTTTCATCAAGAATTATGAGAGCCAAATTTTCGCTCACCAATCCAATATGATGACTGCTCTTTGCTTTGCCTAGACAAAATGTTCTTGGTTGTTACAGTATGTGTGGGTTGGGGAAAAACAAAAAATAAAAAAACAAAACAAAAGCAGACTCTTATTAATTCCCCAGGACAGCATGACTCTGGCTGTGCTAGGGCTTCATAAGAGGCTACTTGCTGTTTGTGAAGCCTTTAATGTGCCTGACAACCAGCCTCATATAAATACTGACAATTTTCCCTTTTTGTATGTGCTTCCTTCTCCTCCTTCGCAGTATTAACAGCAAAAGAGAAAAAAGTCATGCATTTGCATTACACTATCAACCATTTCGTGGATTTAAGTGTGCTGCTCTTCTGCTGAGGGTGAGAGGGTGGGGGAGGAGTAGAATGGCCAATGTGTCCATTGCTGAAAACAAGGACATAGACAATAGTCCTTCCCTGAGAACATCAAGAGGGTTAATATAAATCTTTTGTCTGAGGTGTCTCCTGTGTTATCTCTAACAGCTGAGTGAGTCTGTGTTTCTTTGTTGCAAAAGAACCACCATGCCCCTCCTTTAATGCTCACTAAATGACTCAGATTATTTCACTAAAGCCTCACTCCCTCATCTTTGTTTCTCCTGTCATTTGTGTGCCACACAGATTTGCACAGTTTGCTCTAAATGCCCACTTGTATTTCTGTGCCCTTCTGTTCATTTTCAGCAATTGAGTTACTGATAAAGCTTCAGACAAAAAATATGATTCATCTTGAAGTGACTATAGTGTTTTATATCCATACTGGCAAGTGACTCAACTGGTTAAAAAAAGGCTTTGATATCCCTCTATAGTTTGTGTCACCCCAAGATCTGTAGAAAAACAACAGTAAGATTGCTGATATGAGGCTTTAGTTTGAATACTTTGAGATTAAATGTTTATTGAGAGCAATTCCCTCAGTTTCTACACCCCTATCTGTTAATGAAGTCTCCCACAGCAAGAGGTATTGGTCAGGTGGCAGACCAAAGAAATTCTGTCACAGTTTCCCCTTTGACTGATGCCTTTTAGTGCCTGCCAAGGGATTGCAAGAAATGATCCATGGTACTCTTAGAAGTGAGCAATAGCCTGGACTCAATCCTCATTCCTCTCTCAACGCTTGCTTAGACAGCCTTAACCTGACTGCACACTTTCACCATTCCTCTTTACTGCGACTCAAGTCTATAATTACACTTAAAATTTTAGCCACTTAAATGTGGGTCACAAGTGATAAATGAATTCTCTTAAACAAGAACAACGGTGGAATGTGAACGCAGGGAAAGGAAGACATGTTAAAGACATAAATAGGCTGAATCAAAGTGTCAACAAAATTATGCAGAGTTTTTCAGGAAGACTGGTTATTGGTTTTGGGTCATTGCACACACCTCATCGGGATACACAGATTAATGAAGCAGCTGGGAGCAGATTTTCTGCATCTTTGACTCTTTTTGTTATTTTATTGCTTTTATCATTTTTATTATTTTGCCTTTAGGAGAAAAAAGGACTGTCCTCAATCTTGGAAGGTTGGAACTCTGCTTTTAACACACACACACACATATATATATATACACACACACACACAGATGCAGCATTTTGTCAGACGCTTTGTCCTGTTGATATTGTAAAAATGACACTGCCATTGTTTTACCTTAAAGCAGGTGCACAGTCTGGAGACTACCTTGCTGTACAGTAGAGAACATGTCAGTGTCATTGTAATGTAGGCCACTGTGCTCTCTTTGAACCACTGCAGCTCTGGATCAGTTGTACCTGGAGGTTTCTGTCTCTGTCAGTCTGTCTCTTTCTATCTTTCCATGTATTTCTCTATTTGTGTGTATTACGATCACATGAGCAAGGTAAAGTACTTGTAGCACTCGCAGTTACTTTGTTGTTTCAACCTCTCCAGTTCATGGCTATGGGGGTAGAAGTAGTACACATGAATGAATACAGAGCCACACCAAAAAGACATCCAAAAGATATTTTTGAAGGTTTTTGTCCTATTTTAGGCACAAATTCAACAAAATTTGTAAGCTGCTGTTTTTGTGAAAGTGTCCTCATGAGACCACATTCACAGCAGTCTTTGGATATTAAAACATATGAGGCCTCAAAAAGTTTATTTTCAATACATTACTTTGTATTTTGTGGCATAAAATCCTATGAAAGAGGTGAATGAGGTACAAATATGAAAATGGTGAGAATAGTAGACTGTGGAAAAGGTTGTGTCAGATAGTTGCCAGAGAGAAACATTGTCACACAATGATATGCCATTGCTTTTTTATCATTAAAAAGTTTATTTTGTTTGGGTTTTTTTTGCCAAGCTGGAATGTTTTGCACAATGGGCCAAAATACAAGCAAGAAAAAGAAGGTAAACCTTCTTTAAAATATAAACTGTTTACGTACCTTGAGATAATAAAAAAATATATAATCTAGTCATTTCTACATTCTAAATGTAAGTAAATACAAATCAAACATATACAGTAGAAGTTGACATGTGCAGTATAATTATTTATTTAACAAAAGTCCATGCTAAGATAGAATCAATGTTCTTGGCAGTGGTTTAAAAAAAAAAAAAACTTCATAAATTCACTTTAGAAGCTTGTCCCCTCAAATCTCTGGGTCCTGTTGAACATGGAAGTCAGTGTCTTCAGTGTGAAATCAGATTGTACCAGGAGCATTTCAGAAGCGGACCATCTTCAAGGACTGCCTGATCTGATGGGTCTGTGAGAATATGAGTTTCACTGAGAGCTTTAAAATCACATAATATTTACAGGGTAATCTGTGTATCGATATAAATGTGTCACCTTGTCTATTCTTCTGCTATCATCCGTATAAAAAGGACAGTAATGTGCATTTCAAATTACAGAATGAACCTTTCTTTGTACACGGAGACCTTCTGACATATTTACCCGCAGACTCCACGGGTTAACGTAATGTCTATATGAGTCAGAGTCCACTCATGGTGCTTCATTTTGAACACAGACCGGATTGTCCATGCTATTCTTGTGTATGGCTTCTTGTCAGCTCAATCTGCCACGTGTAAACTGACAGTTCAACTACGGCTGAATGCCAAAATAGACTTGGAGTATATCTTTAGTGCAGAAGAGCAGGGGGTCATTTCCAGGGTGCTTCTTGAAAAGCCCTGTGCCACTTCTGGTGAGACCACATTCATTAACTAGAATGAACACAATTTACGACTGGTGTGGTGCACCCAGATTCCCAGTGAGGCCCAGGGCTCACCCTCTTAAAAAAAATGAATTATGGTACAATGGCATGAAGAAAAAAAACATTATCAAAGTTAAAGTTTTATTATACTATTCTATTTTATGAACTTTTGATATTTGGAATGTCAAAGTTTTGTTTCTTTTTTTTTATACTGATCTGGTCTTTACCAGATTTTAGAATGAAGTAAATATAACCTCAAATCATATACCATCACGCCACTTGATTAGGAATACCCATTTAACACCTTGTTAATCACAAATATCTAAGCAGTCAAATGGCAAAAGTCTGATTAGAGGAGATAGAAATGTCTTGCTGATGCCAGAGGTCAGGGGAGAATAGTCATGTTGTTTCAAGAAAATAGACAGATAACAGTCACTCAGATAAACATTTGTTTATCTGAATGACCAATGACCAGTGAATATACATGACCATCTCTGAACCCACAACATTTTAAACCTTGAGATGGATGGACTACAACAGCAGAACAGGATACTGTGCACCACCCCTGTTAGCTAAGAAAAGAAAACTCAGGCTAAAATTTGACAAGTTAGCAAAAATTGGACAGAAGAAAATAAATTTTAAAAAAGTACAATGTAAATTGATATCCCCTGTGTGGATTTGCATTATGAATTTACAGCTGAAAGTTTAAAAAAAAGAAAAAAATAAGAGTACGTAAATAAGCTAAAATACACCTTACTGATTTCATTGCTTACTGGCCTATGTTTACCAGCTATAATGAAAAACCGAAAAATTAATTGAAAATTAATCGAAAATTTGTAACTTGAACTTCAGCATTTTTAATCAATCAATAAATTAATTAATTACTGTCTCAGTCAGAATTTGCCTTTGCAAACTCAGTGTAGTACAAGAGTGCAAATTAATTGAAAATTAGTCGAGAATTTGTAACTTGAACTTCAGCATTTTAATCAATCAATAAATTAATTAATTACTGTCTCAGTCAGAATTTGCCTTTGCAAACTCAGTGTAGTACAAGAGTGCAAATGTAAATCAAGAGCAGATGAATTTAAAGTAATATGTGGCAGCCCCCACCCAAGTCAAAAACAGGAAAGACAGAAAAAAAATCACCCAGAAAAGAAGAAAATTGATACTAAATTGGAAGAAGTTACCTGATTTCTCTTGATGCCACCTATCGATTTATTTCCATAAAATTCACAAGACATTTCATTTGTATTTTGAAAATTCTGGAGGAGCAGAAGCTCAGGTAACATCTGCCTTTTTTTGGTTTATAACATGTTGCTCTTTTTGAACCACCAGCTGCCACTTTGACTAATTGAGTGCACTGTAAACTCTGTCAAACATAAAAACACACACAAGCAGAAACAAAAGAAAGAAAAAACAGTACTCAGGGACACAAGAGGACGTGATGATGCATGGACCTTGTCACTCACATTAACACTAGCTCAGAACAAGGACATTATTTGCAATGTTGTCTGCAATTTCAAATTGTTTTCTCTCTCTTTTATGAATAAGCAGCAAAAGTTTGAAGCTGAAGGACCTGTTTAAACTCTTGAGCAATATGATTCGCTAAAAAAACCTGTCAATCAAAGTACAGCACGACTGTGACTAAAACTAAATCAAATCTTCAAATAATGCAAACATATTACACCCTTCCTGAAATAGACAATCCCATTTTCCCAGAGTGAATAAGATGAATGATGTCACCAACCTAAGAGTGTGTCTGTATGTGTATGTGAATTTGTTCAAGGAAAAATGATTTTGAAATTTAAATTGGGACCCACAGCAAGCATTTAGCAGTTAAAACAGCATTTATTTTAGTTTACTGATTTATCGACTAGGACTAAATGATATGGTGTTTTCAATCTCAGGTGGGACCTCTCTGAGAAGAATTTTTGTGTTCCCCCTGAGCTTCCATGGCTTTGGATATTCAGACTTCTTCCTGCAGTCCAAAAACATCCATGTTAGATTGATTATTCCTTCTAAATTGTCCTTTGGTGTGAGTAGGAATGGTAGCTTGCCCTTGTGTGGCTCTGTGATGGTGAACCCAGTCTGTCAACCAGTGACAACTGGAACAGGCTCCAGCCCCCCGTTATTCTGTTCACGATGAAGCGGTTATAGGAAATGGATGGTTTATTGACTGATTCATCCCACAGCTCTCCAACAGCTTTTGCATTTGCATAGATTAATGTTTTTTTTTAAACTTCCATCTCTTTTCTCTTTCATTGCATTGGCGTTGCCAATAGCATTCAAGGCCTCAAAGTTGCTATGGTTTCTCTGAATTCCAGTGCAGTGGTGATTGGCTGCTCAGGAAATTGTGCTAGACATGGAGCTGTGTGAATGGGGAACTTGCTGTGACCCTGACTGAATGTACTGTATTCATATTTACTTTGAAGACCTTGGTTAGACAGCCACTCCAAATAAACCTCAATGGTCCTATTCACTGGCTTGTATGTATTCAGTATTCAGTTCATGATGTGGCAGAAACGATGTGATGATGTGAAAAAAAAAGTAATTCTAAGAAGAGCTGTTACCAAAAAGAATTATTACATGAAAAACAATTCTAGGAGGCAGTTTATTAAGATTTATGAGGATTCGTGATTTAATAAAGTAATAACTCTTGAAAATCCACTATAAAAAAAATGAAATCCTTACCTGTGTTTTTGTTCAGTGTGTACAAAAGACCACAGTAATTTTCTTTTTGTTTAACACGTACCCTCAAATATTTTCATTCTATTCAATACAGCTGCAGTGTCCCACAAATTAATTGAAATCATGAGATCATTTCAGAGTATTTCTTTTTAGACATTGGGTTAAAAAGAAAAAAAAATCTGCAAACACAGCCAGAAGCTGCATGCATAAAACTGGTACTTCTGAAAGCTGTCAAATGAACAGCATCACATCACTTGTTATGTCAATGATTTCTGGGTCTTCTAATCTGACCTGTTCTCACTCCAAACTCATCACACACCAACATACCGTTTTAAGAGACCTTTTAATTTTTTATTTTATTTTATTTTTTTGTTAAAGCTCAGGGGGTTCTCATGGGAACAATTAACAGTACAAGGACATTTGATAATATGCTACTCATGGTCAGCACAGTTACCCATGAAACGTTTGGAACACACCATTGGCCATCAATCAACAGTGTGTTCAAAAAAACAAGGGTTGATACATACCCACATTTGAATTAAATTGCCAAATAACATCTTGCAGTAGCACAATGTGACTGAGGTAAAAAATAGTTAACTTTAAAAAAAAACTGTCAGAAGTGTAAACAGCTGCAAAAGTACTAAACATTACCTTTATTTTAGTTTAGGTTGTTGCTTGTGTCACAAGAAATGTATTTGCCTTTGACGAAACCATGCTGGCACATAGTTTCATAGCCAGATTTACATGTTGAAAAAATTACTGGTGCTGTTACTGTTCTTTTTTTGTGTCATCCATCACGATATCCAAAACCAATTAACAATCTAGGTTCAATGTTATGTCTCTCGGGCGTGTTTCCACTAGCAAAAGTTCAGTGTAAACCTGCCAGAAAGGAACCTCGAACAGGGATGACTATCTTCTCAGCCCCTTCAGTTGGTATGTCTCCATTACCCATAAATAAAAAAAAATTGGCCAACCTGAGCACCTCTCCTCTTACAGGGATGTTTTTTGTCCCGTTACAGTTCTTAAAGGCCACATTTACAGATGTTCCTGTTTATGGAGGCACATGTAAATGGCCTAGCCCCAAAAAATCTACCCAGAACTCCTGCAAGTGGAAACTCGCCTTTAGGCTTCTGATAAAAAGTTTCATCTGTCCTGTGCAGTCATACTAGGGTAGAGGTCTAAATGCATTTGAGGATGCACTGGGATCTAATCATTTAAACCACACTGGAATTGGCCCAGACAGCCACATTGTTGGAATGTAAATGCAGTGCATTCTAGGCCACAACTGGGATCTTTTTTGTAGGGAGGATGTACACACTTGTACAAAACATGATAAGATATGAAACAACACGTGGACAACAAGTGGAAACCATAACAACTAATTACCACGTTATTTTGATTTGTCCCATAAGTTTAAAAAAATTTTTTTTGTTTTGTTTATTTTTTTTGTGATTTCCAGTGAAAGGGATATTATTTGTCTGTTTTGGCATGACAAGTCACAGTTTAGTGCATAGTTACCACTCACAGGTAAAAAAAATAACAACACATTTAGTCTTTGCCTTTTTACATATGGGGTTTGGGAGAGAGATCCAGTTGCAAGGTGTCCCTCTAGATGCACGTGGAGACATATGTTAATGGCAGGTATATGTGCTTAGAACTGTCCAGATGTGATTGGCTCACTCAACCCAGATGTCAATTCCAGGTCAAAAGAGTGCCAAAAGAGTCAAAACAAAAGACCTTAAAAACAGGAAATAAGAGGCAGCCAGAAAGACAGTAGCTGTGCACTGTGGTAGCAACATCAAGTTAATGTTATGTCTTGCATAGCCAGTAGTTTTTAATTTTTTTATAATATGTATTAAAATATAGTCATTTCTGGTAATTAGCTGCTTTCCCAGTATTGAGCCTAAGCCAGGCTATTGGGGTTGTTTATAAATGAGTATTGGTGCATTTAGTGTGGGCTGTTTTAGTATGTTGAGTGAATGGAGCACTGACACTGATGCAGCTGGATCAATGAGATTCTTTGCTTCCTTGCATTACCACCCTGCCCAAATATTTATTTTTTTGTTAATTGAGAATGTATGTTAAAACAACTAGGAGATTTGTGTTTGTAACTTTGTAAGTGTAAAAACCTTGCATGAAGTTCTACCTTACCTGTTACATCGGGGGACACGAGGATTCTGATCCACCAAAGTCATTTGTTTGCAGAGAAACAATCATGTTCGTTCTGCAGTCTCTGCTTGCTGCCCCATTCACAACTGAACTCAGCTTAGATGTGAAAAGATTATTTCCGTAAGTGATTTGGTCCATTTTTTTTATCCAAAACATTTTTTTTCATCATCTGGGATTCACATGCTACAGGTATCTCACCTGATTAATGAAATAAGAAAGGTGTGAGGTTTCCAATGAAGTGGAACATTATGGCCAGGTCAGAGGGACATCACAGGTTGGGGGGCTATCAGCCCAACAGTGAAACAGCAACAGTTTTTCTATGTGTGAATGGAGGCCAGGGGCAATTAGCACATTTAAGCCTTGGCCCACCCTGATTTGATAATGGGAAAATGACTATTAATGTTTAGTCAGTCCTAATCAAAGTTGAGTTCATTATATGTAAATTGTCATACCATGAGTCTTAATTTTTATAAATGGGTAAAAGGCCAAAAATCACTGGCACCACTATTAAAATATGGGAATTAATGTGCAATTCGATTTCTTTTAAATCCACTTCTGGACTCTGCAGATTCTTTACATCTTTCTTTCTGTCTTCATATAACATATGACTCTTTAGCTGCCAAATGCTGGACTATGCGCATTGGTTGTTCTTAACTTTGCTCTTCACTGAGCTGGCAGCCACCTACTGTGACTGAAAATGATGCTGTAACTGTAAAGTGAAACAGCAAAGTGAGGGGTTGGACAGCTTAACAATAAGAACCTCAATGTTCCAAAATGCTTTGTGAGATTAATCTTTTTTTTTTTTTAAATAAGGAATAAAGAAAATGTCTCCTTTTTTAAACATGATGAGCGGCCAGTTTTACAAGTGATTATGTGGCAATCATATAAAAGACATCAATCACAGTTTTTTGAAACATATGTACTTGCAGTCATTGATGCTGACACTGTGAAGCTGTTGATGGACACATCTGTTCTGAAATCCAGACAGCATGGGCTATATTTGGTTTGAAGTCTATTTAAACAGGATTTGGTAGATGCAAACTAAGTGTATGACCTGCATCATTTTATTCTTCAAAAGCTAGAAGAATAAAATAAGGACAAAAAGGACACTGCTAAATTTTAGCTTCATTAATTCAGTTCTTGGTTGATTTTAGCAGTCATGTGGAGTGCACCAGTAGAGTATTGTATGTATCCTACCTTCTACAAACTATTTCAGTAAACTGGCAAGCTGATGACTCACCCATCGTGTTACAAAGGAATTGCTGTCAGACAGTTTCAGAAATGTTACATTCGGATGTGATCATGTGTGAATAATGCGTGTGAGAATTGATGCTCAAAACATGTTGCAACGTGTGGTATCTGAATAAAACGTAAAGCAACTATGCTTCACAGGTCAGTTTTATCTGTATGTCAACTGCAAAATGTTTTTTTTCCACAAACAAAGCAGCACACAGCTTCAGTACTAATGCATATCACAAATGAACAAATTTCCATGGCCACTGTAGCATGAACACACATTTGTGTGCATGATTGTATATGTATATGTTGGCCAGTGGATTTCATTAAGACCAGTTGCTCAGTCTGCAAGGGAACGAAAGCATGATTCATTGCATGTGAGCATGTTGTGTAAATGTGTACACATGGAGACCCGGTTTGCTCACAATGCATGAAAATCATCAATGAGAGGTTACAGGGCTTTGTTCTGTATGGGGTATAATTATGTGCTGTAAAAATAAGCATTTAGCCTAATACACAAAAGATTGCCCTCCGAATCACTCTCACAAATTTAAAGTATTTGCTGGGAGATAACCTGCTGACATACATTGGGGAGAAAGATGGGGAGGGTTGGGTTGGGTATAAATGCGCTTTTATTTCAGCCATTTCTGTTGTGTTTGAATTACGCAGACCATTAGTGCCAGCAAATGTGCTCCAGGCAAATGTATGGGCGTATGTATTTGCTTAGAAATGGCTGTGTTGGAAACATAGTGTGTTTAATAGTGTGGCGGTGATATTAATAGGAGGCTGAGGAGATGCAGTTGTTTCGCCCTTCACTTGTGCTGCACATTCTCTACCTTATCACTGCCAAACACTCTGGGTGTGCTCTGTCAACCTAAATGAGCTAATTGCTTTAGTCTTCCACTCTCACTTATTTTCATTTTGGCTTCCTCTCTCTCCTTCTTTCAGCCCTTCTACCCACACACAACGGCCACTGTCTCTTTCTCTCGGGCTCTCTCTGTGCTTGTCCCTTGCTCCTTCTCTTTCACAGTTTTGCCACTTCCAAGTACCCTACTTTAATTTGTATTTTGTCTAAGAATTACACCTTTCCCTGTTGTCCTGTACAGCAAAGGAATAGCCCTTTCTTCATGCTGTTTTCTTTTCAATGACCCACTCGAAACATATTTTACCTCTATTAAATTGATTTATTTATTAATCAAAATGACTGTTGTTGATGAGGAGTAACTTTAAATCTTCCACATAGGTTTTTGTGGTCCCTGTCTTAATCCTGCCTCAACTTCTCTCTCCTTCTGTGAATATCATTCTTGGTCTCTCTGCAATAGAGGAAGGATTATACCGTGACAAAGAGCCCTGGTGCAGTAGAGGGGGATTTGGGGACGCCAGGCTCTCTGTCATCTCAGGACTCACTCATATACCTCTGCACTGTATTATTGTCCCGCTGATGCATCTGTCTAACACAGCAGGGAGAAAGGGAGAATTAAGGGAGAAATGATGTATGACTGTATGTGTGGGAGGGTGGATGGGCACCAGTTTTAATTGACAGAACAGAACTGTTCTTGTGGATTTGTTTCAACAGCACAGAAAAGGAAAGCTTGCAGAAAAGTGTCTTGAATGTTCCTACAGCATAAGATCTAGTTATTAAATTGTGTAAGATTTAAATGTAATGACAGCAGGGAAGAGAGTGTGCTTATGTGTTAGTATGCAGTGCTCTAGATGCAAAATGAGATAAAAAAAAGTCTCTGGGTGGTAAGTGCTCTGTAAATCACATTAACCATAAATACAGTATCACTGCAGGCTACAAACTACAACTCTTTCCTTTGCCGATGCTGTAATCTGCATGCTTGCAGTATCCACTGTTAGGTCCAAAAGTATTTAGACATTGACTGATTTTATGACTTTGTTTTTACACTCACTTATTACGTAAAGTGGCCAGTGAGTGTATATGTCACCACAATATATATGAAATAAAACAATCATGATGTGGTTTAAATGTACACTTTTAGCTTTAATTTAAGAGGTTTCACAAAAAAATGGCGTTTACATTTTGGATTAATTTCAAGCCAAGCCTCAGTTTTCAAGACTCAAAAATATTTTGACAACTGACAGAGGAGTAATCAGTTGGCCAGGTGGACCCCATCCCAGCAGTATTCAAGACAAATGGAGCAGATAAAAGGTATGGCATACTTAGATTTAGGTATGGGGAGTTGTACTAGCAAAATTGTCCCCACCAACATTTAAGCAAACGTGTTCACCATAATTTAGACTGAAGATATATTTTTTATGAAAGATGCTATTACATTTTCAAAAAAACTAGTTTAGGTTCACAAGAATTATATTTGCTGAGCAAAATCATACATGTTAATGCAGTGCATAGACTGTGCATGCATGCTACGTTTAAAAAAAGGACGGAGTAGAAGTTACCTCTTCCAAAAAGTAACTGTTACAGCATTCTAAAATTACCTAGTTATCTCCCACTGCTTATAATTTATTAGCAGAAAACATTGTACACTAGTCTACACTAAAATCACATCACCACCACCATCATCATTCCTACCAAAACAGTTTTGCAAGACATCATTAGCATTCACAAAAGCCACCTCATCCTCGTCATCCTCCTCAACTGGCTGATGCATTTTGAAGACCTTGGTGAAATGAGAGCCGTTATCCGTGACAGGGGATGTGATTTTGTAGCATATGCCATAGGATGAGTGAATACTGTCAGGCTCAGCTGCAATACTGTCATGAGTATGACGGTCCTTGAATCTTCTCCATGCCAGTGCTGCTTTCCTTCACCCCATGCTGTGTGGATTGCCCTATGTAAAGTTACACCAAAATAGCTTCTATCATGTGCAATTCAAATATCTTCTGTAGTAGATGCACTTCAAATGTCTTTTTGAGCTCAAGATTCATTTCAGCAGACACAGCATCAGTGTTTTTGGAAAATGTTTTCCTGCATGGCTGGAATACACCTACACTTCCTCTCGCTGGTATTCTGGCAATGAGGGCTCTAAAGGAATCCAACTCAGCTGCTTGATAATGGCAGCATGTTCTCAACAACATAGCTGGCTATCAACCTATTGCGTTTAGTCTGTTTCAAATTTTTGTCGCACAGGAATATCAAGCTCATGGTGCTTGGAGTTTGATGCCATGGCTCAGTCTCCTCCTGTGTCAGTGAAGCTCAGGTTAGCTGCACCTGATTTTGGGTAGATATCAACTATGGGATTCTTGGCCACTAGTTTTGTAGAAGGGTGTGACAATGACAGGTGCTTTATGAGATTAGAAATGTTTAAAATGGATGGGGAGAAAATCATTTCTGACCACGATGTACGTGGTAGCCATACATACCCATACCATAACACTGCCTCCACCACAAAGTAGTTTGGTTTGGATTATGAGCTGTTCCTTTCCTTCTCCAAATTCTTTCAGAGATTCAGGTACAAGTTTCTTTCTTCTTAAGAATTTACCAAACTGCTTATTTACCTAAGGTATTTACTATCTCCCATATCCTTGTGAGACCCACTATATTTTTTTTCTCTGTGATGGGACATGAATCTTGACTGGATACTTGACCAGTAGACCTACCTAAAATCATCTCCAAGGGTGTATCATCTAAACTGAATTTTTTAGTTTTATATGTGCAACAAATGCATTAATGGACACGATAGCTGACCTTGGGGGTGAGGTTCACCATTTGTTTTTGATAGACTAAGTTATTATTTCTGTTTTTACCTGATGTTTGTTTCTTCAGCATGCTGCATCAGCAGGTTGTGGCTATGTTTCCTGTGATGCAAAAATGATTCTTACATGGCAATATCTTTTCAATAGTATACTCATTTTGATTTTTAATGCTAGTAATTAAACTAAAACCAGTTTGTTTGGGATATTACCAGTCTTATATTTTTACAAGCAAACCCAGTTGTTATAAATGTAACATTTTTCACAGGGGTACAGCTGGTATTCTTAGGATGCTGGCAGATTTTCATTTTGAATCATTATAGCAACTGCTCATGCTCTATGTAGTGAAAAGCTCCTTTTTTTTCTGTATTCTTTTTTGCAGCATATCTGTGGCCTCAGTTCAATGCCAAATATATTGCAAATCAAAACAAAAAATCTGACAGGAAAAAACAATAATCTGAGAACCAAAATCGAAAGTCTGTAATCAAGAACTCAAACTCTCTAACCAGGTATGCAGTTATCTTTATCAGTTACACAAGTCTTTTCATTCCATTAGTTTTAAAATTATCTTGAAAACAGTGTCAAATCAGCACCATGCACCCCAGTTCCTAGGTGGTCAAAAAGCTATCCAAGAACTGGATGGGAGATACTGAACAGGTTTTTTTTGTTTTGTTTTGTTTTTTTTTTTTTTAAGTTGTGGACATGCATGATGTATCTTTCTTCCAATGTCCAGTGAAAAGCTCTGGCTGTAGATGTGTTGATGAAAAGGAGACAAGGCGAAGCTCAGAAGACAGGGGTTGAAGGTTTATGGTATCCTCAAACATCAACAGGAGATGCAAGACTTTAGGTTTGTCCTACAATGACTGTCTTTAGGTGTATGTTAGCTGAGGCAAAAGAAGTTTGACAGACAGGTGAAGAAAGAAGCACCAAGGCATGGAGTACATTCATGTTCCTTGCGCTACATAAAAATGAATGAATGATTTCTCTCAGCCAGTTGGATTCTTGTATGCTGAAACAGATTCTTTTTAAGACATTATTTCACTTTTTTGGGGGAAAATATATATCTTTGCCCAAAAACAGGTAAATAATTTTGCCAATCCAAATTACTGATAGGGACACCTCCCTACCCTTCACACCTAAATCCACATCCTTAAAAACGGAGATAGTGTGCTTAAAATGTTTCCACGTTCTAAACGGTAAATGCCATATTTTTGTGAAATCTCTTAAATTAAAACTCAAAGTCTACACTTTCAACACATCTTGTTTCATTTCGAATCTGTTGTGGTGATGTGTAAAAGTAATCACTCTATTACCTATATATCTAATACTACAGACATCATTACTATGTTATGGATTGACCCACTAACAAACACACTCTTATAACAACAGGGATGCTATACAACATATTGGCCTGCCACTGGAAGCAACATAGGGGTTCTTCTTGACTCTGCCAACTCTCAATTAGTGAAAGCCTGCTCAAACACAAGATGTACAGCAGCCCCTAACCACAGAGGATCATGTAGCTGTGAACTCTGCCTTCACTGGGAGGAGGTGTGAGACCTAGCTGTTGTTAATTGATCACCCCTGCTGTGAATACAAAATGTTCAGTCAGCTCTGTGAACATTTTGAAGAGCACAGTGAATTTGGGAGTCTAAATGGACTGGTTGTAATGTGCATGGAAAATGAACAGGCAGAGAAATCCAAGTTCACAATAGTGTAGACTGTAGAAACCACAGTTCTTGCTGTGGACCCTTTCATTTTGGTCATTAGCTGGTGGCATGCTTTGTCAGTCCAGCTAAGATCAAGCGAGTGATACTCTGTGATATTTCACTCTGTCATTTTAGGGAAAAAAAGGCTTTGTATGTTCTGTAGAAGTTGCATGAGGTAAGTGAGGTAAGTATAGTGATCTTGTCAAGTGTGTGAGCAACTTCAGTGGTCAGCTAGTTGAAGAGGCTCTTGATATGCTTAGATTTGACAGAGTCACTCGTCAAGTGTTTTATTTTTCCTTTTTTTTATAGCGCTGTAGACATCCTGCACGGTCTGCTTGAGAGGCGGATGGAAGCTCTAATGTAAAAATGTTACAATGGGGCAAATTGCACACTAACAGCACACAGAACAGAACCGATGTTATGAGACTGAGGTGGTTAATACAGGATATGCTTTTTAAAACTAAAAATGGGGGAGATATGCAGCAAGGATCGAGTTGTAAGTCTCATGCCATTGCACTCTGATAATGTCAAGGATATCAGAATGAGCTATAATGACAAAATGTACAGTTGTCACTCTTAGTGAAAAAAAATAAAAATAATTGGAAAAATACTGAAGGGCCTATTAAACACAGACAGACTTAAGCCATTCCAACAGAGGAAGTAACAGGCAAATGATTGTATTACACATGCAGAAACCAGTTAAAACCATTATTTCTTCAGTGAAGCATTTGGAAAAACTGTTTGCCCTCTTTCAATAACTCTCAAGTTTATTTCCTTCCCACAGTCTTGAGAGATCCACCGAACTCTCAAACAGCAATCATTTCTCAAGCAATGAAAGTGACAAAAGGTAAATTTTATGCTTTCACTTATCATTATGTTGTAAATGTTGACTGCACAATGTGATGGTGTAGTATAATTAAACCAATGGCATTTAGAATTGCTTCTCAGTATGCCGCTTTGAAAATGCAGTTTTTGTTCTGCCTCTGGATGCTACAATTGTATCTCTGCAAGGAAAATCAAGGCTTGATTTACAGCACAAAGGAATGCTGTCTGCCATGGGGCTACTAAACAATATCAAGTATTTGTTTTCAGCATCTTTGTTGAACACTTTCGTTTACTTCTCTCTATCCACCTTAATGTCTCCATTATTGAGTAAATCAATAAACTTGTGTATTTGTTTTTGTTTTTTCTAGCTCTCATCTTCATTATTCTACTTTATTTTTTTTGGTATGGAATGGCAATCTGTCCAGGGTGCCCCCCCCCCCGCCTTTTTTGTGTCCTTAAATAGGATATGCAAGTGTAGATTATGGATGGATGAATGAATGGATGGATTCCCCAACACAAACTTAGCATAAAATTTCTCAGGCTTCTTCTTGTAGTCTAGTAATCTACTTTAGATTATTAACTGCCACTATATACACAATATACATGCAATTGCCAATATAGATGGAATATACATGCCACTATACAACTGACATTCTGTCAGTTACAGTTCCTTGTTAAAACATTAGGTAGATAGATTTCTGACTGTATTACCTGGAGCTATCAGTCCCATATTACTTGTTCTCACAGTTTACCATTCGCTGTCCCATAAAATGTAAACTAAACTACAAGCGTAATATTCAGTTATTGTTAAGGCTGAAAAGTAGAGTTTTGTGAAAAGGTTGAACAAGAGTTATGTTTAGATTAATGAAGGTTATGGTAGTTGGAGTGAATGGACACGATGACCATTGATGGTAAAGAATTAAAAATGGCTGAAGGCTGAGCAAACTGAGGAGGATGCTGGTGCAAGAATCATGCCTTGATGAATGATCAGTAAGAAGGCATTGAGTGGCAGAACAGGGTGGCAAACAGCGAGTCGTGGCATTGCAGTCACAGTGAGTGAAGGCTAACTGATGGCAAGAGAAGCAAGACTGGTTGAAGCAGGTCAGCAAATGGGCAGGCAAGCTGAGATAGGGCTGAAAAGAAGGACAGGGGATACCTGGAAACTAAAAAAAAGAAGAAGAAACTAAACTAAAAAGAAAACCCAGAGGGACACAGTAAAGACAAGAATTTGTACTGCTATCAGACATGACGATCTGGCAGTGAGTGTCAGGAGAAATGGGGATTGATAAGATGGAGGTGTATAACTTGATGCCGAGGGACACATGAAACACAAGCTGGAGGAGAGAGAGGACTGACAGGAAATAGGAAAACCTTTGCTGTTCTGGTTCCGATCTACTGGATTGCCTAAATGTCTTGAATGTTAAGCAGCCTCAAAAATCACACCTTAGGCCATTTTATAGGGTAACACCAACAGTACAATGTATATATCTAAGATTACTAATCTGCTAAAATTTCTCTGAGGTGATGTTGGCAAAAAACAAACAAACAAACAAACAAAAAAACACCTCAAGCACTGGGATATTATGCAGGGACCCCCTTGCTGTGAGATGATGGTCCCAACTACCAGATTACTGTACCAACCCTGTGCCTATTTATTAATATACTCAACTTTTGGAAGTCAATTTTCACTTGAGATAATATCCTTGGCAGGCAGGAAACAGAAAATGTGGAGAAAACTCCCTGCAGTCACTCAGGAGACCCCATTTAACCAAGCAGTGAAAATGAGCATGTGCAATGAAGTTGGCCTGAAGTCAATAAGGGTTCAGCTAGAAAGTATGTACACTGAGGCCAACATTTATCAAGAAACCTAATAATGTGAGCTTAAGCAGTTACTTTGGTGTTGTTAACAGTGCAATTAGAAACTTTTTTTCAGAAAAATAATTAAATCCTATTAAGGTGAAGACGTTTTTGTTTTTATAGAGCAAATCACTGCATATTTTGCATTCTGTGTTATCATCCTGTACTCTACTTTATGTGGGCTTTAGAATAGTGTTTGAGCAAAGAGATGACTGGTGAAATGCAAACAGTAGTCTAGGTGGGCAGATTAAGATAAGACCCGCCACCTTTAATGTTGGATTGCTTTAGTAATAGTGTTTTTCTTCTTTAATTGAACAAAAGACATTAGCTGTGTGTATAATGTGTCTCTCTTGGCAGTTTAGGGTGTTCAAAAGTAAGTGAATATTTGTACTAGAGGCTGATCTTATCCTTCAGTTTGATATAAATGACTGATTATCTTCTAATTTACCTCATTAGATAAGCTTTAGACTAATAGATGTAAACAAAATCTGTCTGGAACTTGTGTACCACAGTATAGAGCCAAAAGCCTACACACACCCAAGGTGTCAGGCATCAGCTTGCTTGATATGAGCATTAGTCATTATCATGGACATGTGCACACACAAACACTCATACATAGTCATACTCTGCACTTTTGTGTTTAGCTTTGAGTCTTTGCTCAGTGTATAAATCAAACAGAGACACAGTCCTGTAAATAAGATTCTAGCAAACAGTGCGGTGTATTGAGGCTTTCTTATAAGCAGGTTAGAACTCCCAGTAGCATCAATCCTGGTACAAACTGCTTTGATCAGTTTGTAGTCTTAATCCAATTTAAGAGCTTGCCCAAAGAAGGAGTGTGTGTGTGTGTGTGTGTGTGTGTGTTATTTTGTTTATAAACTGTAAAGTGGTGTTTGGCCCATGGCGGGTATCTGGGCAGAGACAGCCAACTGCAGCTGAATTATGTATATGCCAATAATGTAAAGCTGTAAAATGATTTGACATTTCAGATTGTTTTACACACTTTTTGATTGCAAGAATGGTAAAATGTGGACATGGGGTAAAACCTAAGAGGACTTGTAATAAGACCTGACCTCCTTCTTGGTCCTATCTGTTGTGTCTCCATTTACAGTGATTGCCCCAGCAGGACCTACTGACTGAAACTACAACTCCATGCTATTCGGTGGTGGTAATGCACCACATACCATCACCAGATAATAAATATAAGGAAAACAGAATAAAAATGAAAGAAATTAAACTGGAATGACGAGATCAACATTGAACATTGACCACTTTTTTGGGGGCTGCTCTGAGTATCTAACCAACAACATGATCATGTTTTGGCACAGTGCAGGTGCCTGAAAATTCTTGCTGCCGGACTATTGGAGATCCATGTCAACAGTTTGGGCTCCATAAAACTATGTGAAACCCTGGTATCTTCAAAGATTTTTTTTCACTGTCCTGATAAGAGTCTTGAATTGAGCTTTGGTCAGAAGGCTGACAGAGAGTTCCAGAAATACAAATATTTTTCTATTAAAGTTAGAATAAGCACCAGGAATAAAAATCAAGTTTAATTTGCGTATATATTTGATACCACTTGAGAAATCATTAAAGCTTAAGGGTCTCAGATATATATATATATATATATATATATATATACACACACACACACACACACACACACATATACACATATACATGCACACACACCATACACAAAAAGACACTCTATTAGTCTTTGGTGTAGGAAATCAGGCATCATTGATATTCCAAGTTGCTGCTTTCCACATTCAGGAAATAAGGACCAGCCTATGAAACACAGCCAGCCCTTTGTGCCCACTCTGTCTGATAGTCTCACACACCTTCATCTATAAGGCTAACACACAAATAAGGCAATTACTCTGAACATGTCATAAAGTTACATATTTAGTGTTCCAAATCTGATGGTGATCATATTGTTATTGTACCCCCACCAATAAATAAATAAATAAATAAAATAAAAAAATCTAAATATTAAGTTTCTGGAAGTAGGAGTCACAAGAGCCCTGAGAGTATTTATTCATGTGAGCACTCTCGGAAAGCACACAGAAGCACACTGGAGAGAACTCTTTACAGTGCACAGTAGAGCTCATCAGCTGAATATATTACCCTGTTCCTAAAGGCAATGCTGTTCACTTGAGACTCCTACAGAGTTAACACTGCTGATCAGCAGGACACATACACTCACACACACTGATTCTCTCTCCAATTTTGTACCCACCCACACCTCATTCTCTCTTCCCCAGAGCTGCTCTTTCTTCCACCTTGTTTTTTTGCTCATAATGGGGAGGAGGAGAGGATGTTAATGGGCAAGAAAAGGTCAAGGACAGCCACTGATGTCCTGCTGAGGCTACAAGATAGCTGCTAACAGAGGCCAGGCACCTGCAGAATTTTATAAGGCATAAATACACAAAAAAGTGTAGCAGATACACAAATAGCTATACACCTTTAATGAAATTTGAGCTTGTGTTTCAGCTGACGCAAACAGCTCTATGAAGTCACTCTGCATGCTTTAGCCTCTTTAATGAATTGCACTAGTATATTTCAGCATTTCTTGATCTATTAATCAAAGCACACACCAAACTTATTAAATCTAGCCTAGAGTAGCTCTTATCATGTCTGCTTTTCCTCTTTTTCCCTCTGCTTCTTTCCCTCATTGTTTGGCTGAATGATCATGTTAACTGACAGAAAAGGAAAGATAGACAGGTCGACCTTGCTAACGAGGACCATATATCTCCATCAACACAAACAATATTAGCCTCAGATGAAATATGCAAACCAACCCTCCGAACAATAACAATGCCAGGGGCCACCATGACTTCCACTGACTCCCATTTCCTGACAAATGGGCTCAATTTAGTTGTAACTCTGTTTCGAGTTAATATTATTCCCCCTTCACCTTCTTACACATTCACGTATGCACACAGACAAATGCAGATAAAAACACAACACATCCATTTTTCCTTTTACTTGTTTTCCACTGACAGTTGAGCCCGATTCACAGTATCCTCATCTTTTCTCTGCCTTTTCTGGCTCTCCTTGTCTCTCATTTTTAGAGCTTCGCTCTGCTCTCATTCCGCCCGTCAGCATTATCCCCTTGCGTGTGCACCACACACACATACACACACACACACACTATCAGAGAGAGATAAGTTAGAAAGAAAGGAGTACAGAGCAGAAAAGAGTCTTAGCTGACATAATGTCTCAAAGCTTGTGTAAATGAACTATATAAATATTTTTAACTCTCTGGTTCTGGTTTTTAGCATCACCATGCTTTGGCTGTTGTCAGGATGGGTAAGAACTCTTCCAATTAGTTTTTTTCCCTCTACCCTCTGCCATACACTAATTTTCACATGTTTTGTAACAGTCAAAATCAAACTTACAAAAAACTGGTGTTGATGCATGTTGAAGCGAAGACCACTATTTCCCACTATTCACATTAGCCACCTTAACTTGACATGACATTTTAACAAACTGGTGATAAATAGTCTAAACAGAATAAAAACAATTATGGAAAAAGAATGACTGAATATATCATGAAGTTATTTATGTTATGAACAGCCCAAGCATTAAACTATTTAATACTTAAATCAGTGCAAACATTGTATAGACATTTGTCAAAGCACTGACATTTCACTTCATTTTATGATTAACTTTTGGGTTGAACTGAGTCAAAATTGTGTATTTAGGGCCCCGCACAAAAAAAATTCTACTGACTTCCTCTTGTGATACAACAAATTGGAAATGTCTAAAGACAAAATGTATAATGTAATAACATAAAATTTGTTAAACTTATTTATCTTTAACCCCCCTAAAGAGGGTGACTCTTATGTCCGTTTGATTTATAGAAATGTAGGAAGTAAACAATATATTGAAAGAACATGTTGACAATTCTGTACAGACAGACACCTGATGTGTGTTTTTGATTAAAACAATATATCTTGCGGACACGTTCACTCAATAGCATGAAACTTGTTGGTTGACCCCTCGTCCTGCTTGTTTTCTTACTTGTTTCCTGGTGACATCAGCAGAAGAGAATTGCAGGTGTGACATGAAAACTACTGTTTGTGTTTTTTTTTTTTTTTTTTTTTTTAAAGATTGAGTGAAAGCGATAAATTGGAGAGATAGTGAGTTTTCCTGATTCAAATCAAAGAAATTGTCATGATCACAGCAACCATAATGGCACTCTTTTGTCAAATAAGTGCATCCTAACTGTCCTTATTTGGTGTTCAGTTTTTGCCTCAATAAATATTTCTAGCTGGAATCCAGTATATTTGTCAGGTTTGTTTGGCTTTGCTCTTGTGTAACAGCACTCTCTCCAGGTGTGTGCTGAACAGTGAGCACCAGGCGTTTACTCTAGGACTCTGATCTCCAAGTGACTTGACTTGTTGATGGTAGCAAACAGGTCCAGCCTCTGTGAAACCCACCCACACATGAAACAGAGTTGTTGAGTGTGTTTTACTTCTTCAACTGTGAGAAGGAAGGAGAGATAGAAGGAGGGAGAGAGTTTGGCGAACTGTGCGACTGTGTGTATCGTGATGACTGCTGCTGTGTATGCCGTCACTCCAAGTTCAAGCTTATGCTGCTGTTTTTTTACTGCACTGCAGAGGCGTGTGCTGCCTCTTGCTCACAACTTTAGACTGGTTACCCTGGCAACCAGAGTGTCTGCACATGGAGAGCAACCATCTTGCCCAGATGAGAGCTTTTGTTAGTACAGTCACGATCACTAGGAAAGAGAGAGAGAGAAAGAGAGAGAGAGAAAGAGAGAGAGAGAGAGAAAGAGGTAAACCACAAAGTAACTGTTACCCATTTATCTGTGATTACTTACATATCAATTACAGGGCATAAATTGCCAGTTGTGCAACCAACTAGCCAGACCTTCACCAGTTGAAGAAGTGCAGCATCTCACTTTTTATCTCTGATACATATAAACATGCTTTACTTGGACATTTTGCTTTTTTCTGAAGTGACCATGTTATCCTTTTCCATGTTTTCTCACCCACAGAACTACTATGGCAAACATTTACCTTATAAGTGACCACAGGCTCAAAAAAAAAAAAGAAAGAAAATGTAAAAAAAAGGTAAATATGTGGTTTCGTGTCCCTCGTATCACTTTGGACTTTGCTTACAGATGCATATTGCTTTACAGCAGCTTCAGGAAGTGTAAATCTCGGACAGTGTTTTGAAAGTTGCGAAAGTAATTTAACTTCCATGCCTATAAGGAAACCCTCAGATTTACACATTGCAACACAAAACTACTTAGTGGTGTTTGACATAAGTAGTTTATTAATGTTCAAATTCCACATGTAATTACCAGTACATTTCAGTGCCACATGAAAATAAGTTAACTGAAATTCAAATGAGGCATTTCCTGTCTTCCAGATTAAAGATGAGTTGGGACATGGTGGTTCGTAGTACACTTTTCAAAAGTAGGCATCTGTAATAGTATGGGGGACTCATTGGCACAAACGGCATAGGTCACTTGCACACTTTACAACTTTTTGTCACTGACATAATGATTTATTTTCTCATTATTCCAGAGAAGGACTTGCTAATTCAGCAAGACAATAGCAAACAACATATGGCATTTAAAGCTGTACAACAGCATGGCTACAAAAAGTCCAAGTGCTAAGTTGTTTGTCTATGGTTCAGACTTTTATAAAACAACCCAAAAGTATTATAAAAAAGAACAAGTTAGTTAAAAAAAATAAAGCAGATTAAATCCTGTATCAGACAAAATCAGCATAAAGTCTTCTTACATTTCAATGTCATTGCATTCTGATTTTGTATTCACAGAGATTTGTAACTTTTATTTTTTTGGTTCCATATGTCCCAAAGATTTAAAACTTTTATTTTTTGGAAGCAGTTTTATTTTCTCTATTTTCACACAGTATAAAAGCAGAATTTTTCATTTTATGAAGGTGTGAACAATTTTTAAAGACTTTTCAGGACATATCGAGGAAACAAAAGTTATTCTTAAATTTGTCCTCACTGAGTCATTTCATCTGAGTTAATGGTGGAGTAAAATTGCCAGTTTCTTGTAAGCAAACTTTGTGGCATAGCAAGACTTTCTGGAATCAATACAGCCTTTGTTAGCGACTGCTTGGAAATGTCAGATGGTACTATTATCATAGTGTTATCTATTCCTCTCTGTGTAATATAAAAGTTCTAAACCTAATATTTGATGTGAGTCTCTATGTGGCACTGTTCACTTAAACTTTGAAACAATGTTTGCCTTTTTTTCCTTTTAAAGCTTTCTTGTCCATTATGGTTGCAATATATAATTAGCATCAAATGCTTTCCCTGTCCTTTCATGCTGTTAGTGGAGACTTGATTGTTTTTGCTCAGCTTTTTATGTCTCCCACATGGTAACTCCAACTTCTGGGTCAGAACAACACAGAAGAAAAACTACAGCAATTTTACTCAAGCTTGTGCCTGATTCTTCTGTTTAAGCTAGGGATAATTGGTTGTATTGAGGCTATTGTGTAAAAAGAAAAAAATAATAAATAAAAGAGAAGGGGGAAAACACACACAAAACACACAATGGCACAGACAACACTCCCAGCTATGAGTCATTAAAAGAAAATGTGTTCCACATTTGTTTGTCGAATCACTGATGAAATTAAATAAATTCTGTCTTGATTTATGAAGAAGCCCTAATATATCCAAGCTGACAAGGGTAATAGCCAACCCAAAACAATAAAGAAGAAGAAAGAAAGATAAAAAGAAAGGTAATTTCCAGTGAAAACCCAGTTGGAGTTGGATTTATCTTAATGAGGTTCCCTCTTGTTACCACAGAGTACCATTTTGTTTTAAGCAAAAAAACAAAAAAAACAAAAACCTTTTTCTGCACTTGTAAGAAGAGCACAGAGCACTTTTCTCTTACAAATAAATGTCTCCTGATCACAGCTGCCTGTGTGTCTTTCTTGCATAATCATTATCCCCTGCTGCATTTCTGTAGCATGTGACTGGTGTTTCTGTTTCGTTGGAAACCTCCTCATTCTCGGTCTCTTCACCCACTCACCATAATATTTTCTGCCCTCAGCTGACTTCTGATCAAATTAATAATAATGAGTTTTCTTTTTCTCTCATTGGTTACTGACATGTAGTCAGGAGTCAGTTAATGGAGACAGGCAGCTTGCTGTCTCTTTCATACAGCTGTAATATGATTATTATCAAAACATTATAGCTACAAGGGCTTGTTGGCTGTATTTGTGTTCATATTAAACTTGGTCATTTGGTGGCCTGATAGCACATTAGTTTCTGTTGGTGAGACATTATTGCCATTCACACTCTCATAAATCTTCATTACTGCTAATAAGGATTTGAGAACAAAACAGAAACACACATGGGCACACCTCCAACAACAGAGGGTTCTGTTTTTTTTTAAATTTTTTTTTGCTTTTTTCAGGGAGGGTTCTAGATATGTGTTGGGTGGAAACTTAGAGAAGATTCATTGTTGTGATTTATTGTAAACTGTTACCCAAACTAAATTTTTTACTCCTGCCCTAGGCCCTGGTTGTGTCATATCGAACATAACAAGGTTAAACGCTAGCTCACGTAGATTTATAAATCTTGATAAACTAAAGTGTCCCCTCTTCCCTGATCTATAAATGCAGCCACATTGTCTTCCTAAGCTCAGATAGGCACTATCTGGAATGGTGACACAGAAAGTGGACGGGATCGGGCTGATGGACAAGTAGATAAAGATCAGCTCTCTGGCATGACCTCTATCAATGTCACTGCGCACACACTCACAGTCATCTGTTCAACTGCAAACACAAAGGGTGTTTGTGGTTGAGTACAGTGTTTGCATTGAAAGAGACAGACACCTTGTACACACATGGATTCAACTGTAAGTCAACATTCTAGAAAGAGTATCTGTGCATCTTTCAACATTTCAGCACTTGCATGGAGCTCATATTATCAGGACAGTCATCCCCAGATATCTTTCTTTATTATTTGTTGTGGAATGATCCTTTTGATCACAGAAAATAAGGATGCGTTTTATGTATTATTAGCAAAGAAAGAAAGAAAGGTAATAAAAGTCTATTATGATGATGATGCAAGCCCTTCAGAAGAAGCTTTAATCTAAACCAATTGAAGATGACTTGGTCTTTTTCGTTTTATTTTATTTTAGCAAAAAAGGCCCCTCAGATATATTCCTTTTTTATATGTGTGTTAGGGATAGATCCCTGCCTATCACCGGTAATGAGCTGGAATAGTCTGCAGCAGAACCCCATGACCCTCTAAAAAGGATCCAGCAGATATAGAAAATGGTTGGATGTTAGGGATAGTTACATCTATTAGTTTGGAGTCTTTGGCTGTGGCCAGATGTCAGTTAAACTTTAGTGTAGCACAGATAATCCATGTCTTTCAAACATTTGAGATGCAATGTAGGGGACCAACTATACTACATTTTGTGTCAAGTGGTCACAAGCATAGACTGTATGAGAAGAACTGGAGGAGCCCCCTCTGATATCACCCATAGCTTTACTGAAGAGGGATTTTGAAGCCTCTTTTTCTTTCTACTGTGCAGGGCAAGAGCTCCACTGGCTTACTGTTTAGTTAAACTGTACAATTAACAGCACAACAAAATTGTTATGCTTAGAACAACGACTGGACCCAAGTGCAGACGATTGAATAGTGAAGTTTATTTGACGTGGCGGGCTCCGAGTGGGGAGGACTTGGGAGACTGGCACGGCGGAAGATCCCTCCGTAGTC
>JAOWBL010000021.1:9761763-9836700 GCA_028564865.1 Zenarchopterus dispar | reverse complement strand
GCTTAAGACTGATCACTCTTGGGATGCAAAAACTGCATTATTGGAGCTTCAGTATTTGCCTTAAAAGGTCAGTGTTTATTGTACATTTAAAATAAATTTTTATAGCATTCTAAGTGCAAATTAATGGCCCATTAGAAAAAGACTTTAACATATTTCCAACATGAAAAGAAACATACTAGCTTAAATTCATTATTGCCAAGATTTTGCTGAGTGCTGTGATAGGTGATCTGTAACATTTGAACAGATTACATTTTTTATTTTTCTGTCTATTTGATCATTTACTCAGATTTTAAAGAGTCCTGATAGTGTTCCTATAGGTACTAAACACTTTCAATACCAGATATGTGCTAGATGTCTTCATTTTGTGGTTTTTTGTTTGTTTGTTTTGTTCAAATATGAACAGATAGTACATCACCAAGAAATCCCTTACCCTACCTTTTAAGTTACTTTAGTAAGCTGGATGTTATAGTCATTCTTGGTTGATTGTATGCTTGACAATTAAGTCACTCAAAACTCACTGTCCTAAGAAATGATGAACAAATAAACCATTTGCTTACCCCTCAGTCATCTCACCTTCACATATTTTCTCTGCATGAACATGATCTGGCCAAAGTAAAGTTCCTTCCTTTAACAGATCGATGCATGTGCTAAAAGAGATTTAAAAAAAAAAAAAATCCATCAGTGCTATGAATGAGAATGACAGTTGCAGTCTTTAAAAAATCATCTCACAAGCAAACACACTGTGAAAGAATTGAATGCTTAGCTAACACTGTTACAGGAAGTGGATCAAATGGTGTATGGGGATGGGGTAGAAAGTGACACAGAAGTAGCTAATTTGGAATGCAGTCAAGCACTCAAGGGCCTGCAACTTTCTGAAACTTGGCAGGATGATCATAAAACAAAAGCCAACAAAAAAGATTTGAAGGAGTGCAGTCAATCTCATGTGAGCGATGCTGTACTCAGAACAGGCCGTGGAAGAAGGGTGAGAACGCAGGCAACTGTGAAAACGTCTGCTAATTCTCACACCAGCTTTGGTCACACAAAGTTTTTAGTCAGTGTGGTATGATTTTGAAGTTTTGATCTTGCCTTTTTATTTCATATAAAAATGTGTTTTCGAGACTCTCCTGATTTGTTAACTTTTAGGCTTGTCTTCCTCTTCTGGTTTTGCTTCTGTCCTCATGTTTTTAGGTCAGCTGGTTTTCTTGACATCCTCCTTTATCTTAAAAAGTTTTCCCCTGTGTGTGCAATTTCTAGTTACACTTACCTTGTTAGTCATTAAATGTTCACACCTGTCCTTCCTTAGCCTGTGTATGTCTATATATAGCTTTGTATGTGATTCTTTGGTTAGCTGATTTATTTGCTATGTTTCTTAGCATGTTTCCTATTATTGCCCCATTATGTTCCCAACTTGCTTAGATGTAGGATTTTGTTTGTTTGTTTGTTTTCTTGGTTTATCCTGCTTGCATGCAGTATTTTTAATTAATTAAAGGACATTGTGTTATTATTTAGACAACATGGATTCTGACCAACGTAATTACATAAACTGCTAGGACTACCAGCTATGGAGTCACAGCATTTTTGAATGCTGAAGTTAGTCTTTAGCCTCAAATTTTAAAGCTAAATACAATGCAAGGGTGTATCACAATCTCTCATGCTGAGAATTGGCATAAATCCGTCTATTCTAAAGCAATCTGCAATGTTTTCCTTATCCTAAACGGGTAGAATTTGCTCCTTAAGTTAAGTAGTTTTAGTGACTAAACCTAAGCAGGAAATGTAGCCTTAACCAAACAGTATAGGGTGGCCATGACTCACTGCACTTTCTAACCATAAGGTTGGTATTTTGTTCCCCACCTTTTCCGTTTGTTTAAGTGTCCATTTCCCCGACAATGATCATTAATGTGGTGTTAAGAAAAAAAAACACTGTCTTACAGAAATCAGTTAAGAGTGTCTTCTGTGCATAAGTGGAAGTCAATTATCATTTACAGTGATTGAAACAGCAGATGAAATCAAAATCTGCTAGTATTTCATAACACCCGGCAAAAACAAAGTACTGACTCAATAAGGTTTTGAAGTCACGTGACATGTTCTGAGAGTCTTGTGATATTTTCTGCTATGGGAGTCAGTCACCTGACAAGAAAGTCCACTGATAGATCCAAGTTATTCATCCAGATCTGCAGGAATTCACACGCAACTATTCAGGAAGACCAAAAAGAAAAAGAAATGTACCCATAAAATTTTAGTAAGATTTTAGTAATAAGGGTAATATATAAGTCTGGTCTAGAATAGAATAAAATAGAATAGAAAAAAATGATGTAGAAGGACCGGAAATCTTAGAAGAACCCATCCAGCGTCCCGGAGATGAAGCTGTTCTGTGCAAAGGAAGGATAAATCCACTTGTGCAGGCCTGATTAACATTTACCATAAAACAGAGGTGGCAGATGTCGTACCACAACTAATACTAATACTACCACAACAAATACTAACAAATACTAACAACAAATACTAATAGTATTTCCATACCTTGGCCACTACCAATTAGATACCACTAGGACTTTTCCTTCAATAAATTACTCATCATGTATACTATTTTTTTTTTTTAAATTTTGTTTTGAACAAGTGAGTTCTTTGTTTACTTTCAGGACTTTTGTGAAAATGTCCTGCTGTTTTACATCATCCTTATTTACACATATAGGGAAATTATATTGTCCCTAAAATAAAAAATTCAGCACCATTTCACTCGAGCATGTTAGAGTACAGTTACACAATGTAAAAGCTGAAGAAAACACCAAAGGGGCTGAGGGGCATGCTCAATGTTTACTCTCCAGTTTTATTTAATGTATGTCTAGACAGTGCGGCTACTGAACAGACACTAAATCAAACAGGCATCAGAGAAGCACAACAACATACTTGCACACACACATGTTAATATAGTTGCAAAAATTGTCACACATTTGTGGATATTTGCTATTCTAGTGAAGGATAAGGGGGCGAATCACTGACAGACATGATTCTCCTTGTCTTTAGAGCTATCTAGCACTCGCTCTAACTCTGACATTCTCTGTCTCTCTCTTTCTCTCATTCATATACGTGTGTGTGTGTGTGTGTGTGTGTGTGTGTGTGTGTGTATGTAAAAAGGTTCAGCCCACAAAAAGGGATATATTGTTAAAGTACATGCCTTGTAGTGGAGGATTTTTACAACTGTCACTCAGTGCAAGTGGTCTACTAGCATGTATGAATGTGGCTATGACTGTGTGTTTAGGTATGTCATTTCGCTCACATATTCATGAAATAAAGAAGTGGCATTGAATCAGGCTGGTAAATCATGTGGGAGAAAAAAAACCAACAGAACAAACTTGATTTGATAATATGTGTTGTGACAGACGTGAACCTCATTTGGAGCCGGCTGCACATTCTGAATGCACAACAAACAAAACATCAATGAGAAATGCTGCTCAACACGGTGGAATATATGCAGAGTTTGCAATGACAAAATAGACCTACTTATCAGGTGCTTATTTGCAGTGCTCTGGCACAAATGCCAAAGTTGTTTTCTGCAGAGCTGTGCACATTTAAGGAGGTGTTCTCACCCTGCTCTCTTCTCATACACATATCCCAGCTTCCAATTGCCTCTGTCAGCACACACAACACACACACAAAGCACCGCGCTCTTACAAACACAAGTCTCCAAGGGCATTCTCACAAAAGCATGCAGAGACACATTTGTGTCATGTACATGCACGTGCCTCACATACATACAGGCACACACTCACACACACAGGCAAATACCCTTTGGCACTGGAATTCAGGTTGCTATAACGGTGTGGGCCAATTTTAGCTCTTTAATAATACTAGAATAGTTGCTATCTGAGATGACCCCAAGGAGAGGAAAAACAATTCAAAACCCCCCTCAAGTCCTAGAGTTAAATCCTTTTTAGTATCCTAGAGAGGAAAATAATGCTTCCTCTAATAATTCCTTTGGTCTTTCAGCTGAACATTGATGTCCTTTTGCGTTAAGTAAGGCCATTAGTTCTGACACATGTATAATTGATTATCATATTAACAGCTAAAATCATTCAGTTCATTTTTGCTGAGCCTGTGGGGATGGACAAGACATATAATGGCTTTCAACAGTCCAGTCCAGACCTTGTCCCCATTGTTTTAGTACATACTAGAAGACACTGTCTTGTGGTGAGTGTTTCAGTCCAGTTAGTGATTCCAAAGTCTTTTTTGTAGAGAAGCCATGCAGTCTTTGCTAGCAAGGAAGAACTAGTTGTGATGGAACTTTTATAGCCTCCTCAAGTCCATTTCCACTAAGGGTTCATTGAAAAAGAGGAGAAAGGGGAGAAAAAAAAGACATGGTTTTCTTGCTACTATTGAGCAGAACACAAATTACTTTAAGTGTGCTTAAGTGGGTCATTTCAAAGGGCAGTCCTGGGCCAGAACTCTTTGACCTTATCAGAGAGGAACTATTAGGAATAGCATTTAAAATTACTTCAGTGACCAGTCATATGCAAACTTTAAGTCATGTATATATGGAGATGTTCGTGCAGATTTTAACTCAAGCAAGGAGTTATAAGCATCCACTTCATAAAAACAGTTTTTATTCTTATTTGTGTAATGCCTTGAAAGAAATGCCAGAAACTGAAAAATGCAAGCATTTTACAGTTTCCAAAATACCAAAAAATAAAGGATGAGAACATTCAGTTTGTTTTATTCAAGGCCAAAAAGAGCTGTGTGGATATATTTCTTTGTCAGAGACACTTCAAAGTTGATTATTTTGTGAACAAGGCTCAGTATGACTATGATTCTCAAGCAGACTCAAAGAAAGTGATTGTTATCCCACAAAGAAGGTCATGAGACTGAACAGTGAGCTGTAAGCACAACTGTTTCATATGTCTGTTGGACTGAGAATACATGTGCATGTATTTCAGAGAAAACATTGTGGGTATGCAAAATCAAAATTTAGAAAGTGGCCAAGAATAAATTGTGTTAGCAAATTTTACCACTGGACTACTAAAGCAGTCCAGTTATTTCTTCTAAAATTGAAAAGAAACTGATATTTTCTCATGCAACCAATCTAGTTCGTTTTTAGAATGTCTGCGCACTTTACATATCGATTAGACTGAAAAACATTCCAGCGTTAGAAATTTCAAATTTCTCCGGTTGATGAATTTCATATTCTGGATCTGATTCTGGCTCAGAAATATATGGCTGCAACCTCTCAAAGTTTCATTTATTGTAGCTTTTTTTTGGAGCTCTGCGTTGAAGGCCTGATCAGATTCAACAGGAGTTGAACAGGTTCAGGAGGTATTCTGCCCCTCTTGTGAAGATAATGAACCACTGAGAAAACATCTTCTATTTTCAAGGGAGCAGTATTACCACTGTTTTTTTTTTTTCAGTTGTTCTAAATAACAAGGTTTGACACATACAAAGAAATGGACATTCTTACTTGGCTCTGAAATTAAGACAATATACGCACAAATCTGAATTTAATAAATCTACAAACTATTACATATAAGCAAACTGTTCAAAGTGTGAGAGGTGTGTAGTTAATGGAGAAGTACCCTTGATATGACAAATATTCCTGGAAGTTGTCATCTCCAGGGTTAGAGACTGATTCAGATCCAGAATATGAAACTGTCATTTTTACCACTACATTAGATTTATCATTTCTCATACTTAAATATTCCATGCAGTACTGAGTACTGCACTGTGTACAAGCAGTAATTCATGATTAATGCTATTGCAAAAGCACTTCTACATAAACAATGTGTAATACAGTTCTGCATAGTTGTCACATTTAGTTTAATAAATATATCATAAATTTGAAAATGCATAGTAATCATCATTTTTGAGGTCTTACCCAATATTTTCTGTCCATGGCACTATTGATTCTGGATTTCCTTGGGAATCATAGAGAAAAAAATAAAAAAGAAAGGGAATTCTTGATTTTTATTGTGGTGTATTTGAAACTTTCAAAAACATGAAGATATTGTGAAAAAACTGGGTAAAACTGTAAATGTTTCTTTCTGCATTCTTAACCTGTTGATTTCCCTGAAGTCCCTGAATCACCTGGTCCTCTCAACAGCCCATTGTAATGGATGACGGATGAACCAAGGCCTGGTTCTGCTGGCGGTCTGTTCCTGTTTAAACAGAATTTTGTCTGTCACCTACCATCTTGTGCAAAGTAGGACAGGGGATCTAATTAAAACCAAGACATGATGCAATCTGTTAATTTCCTGAAATTAGATATTCTTTAACCGACATTTCATAAATGTTCTTGCATATAATGAATTGCATTGTACTGGACTAAATTAGCGTTTGATCAAATGATTATATTTAAATAAAATGAATCTGTTTGAACTGGACTCCATTTAAAGCAGGACAAAGGAGCTTTTGTCATTTTTAGCTGAGAGGGTCTCCCTATAAGCGTGGAAATTACATTGTTTTTATCATCCTGACTAGTATTACTTTCATTTGGTCTCTTACTGTTGCTTGGTCACTCTCTCATATTCTGTTCCATCATAACTTTGAGTCTCTGAACCACCTCTTCCATTATGTCCAGTTCTGTAACATTATTGTTGTCGAGGTCTGACATCATGGGTGACATAGTGGTTAATCCACTTAGCGTGAATTTACTGTACTGCATGTAACCAAGGATGGGGCAGCTCTTTTACTTAAAGAAGCCACACAGTGGATGTAATCTTCCTCTGTAACAATTCTTGGCTACACACACACACACACACACACACACAGAGTCAGCTGAATGCCTGGCATCACATTTATGTCAAATGTCGAGAGCACAATAAATCACGCTCACAATCAAGTTATATTGTTCTTGGGGACAAATTCATCATTTGACATTGCAGATTTCAGCAACCAAAGCACAAAAATCTGCTGTGCATAAGAAAGGGAACCTATGAAAGAGATCATCTCTTTTTCTTTGTCTCAAGTCACCCTTCAGGATTCTGCTTTTGCTGGTTTTGTCTTCCTGTTGAAAGGGAGTTTTTCCCCTCCTCTGCTGCCCACTGCCACCTGCATCCTTAAGATAGGGACTTTACTCCAAGAGACAATTGGATAGTTTTTATGACATCAAAAGTAAATAAAGTGGCCCCATAACTGGATTATAACATTTGAATTTAGAAATTTGGATTTGAATTGAACTGCAATATAATGGACTGCACCTGGATTGAAATTAATTGGATGTACTGAACTTGTTTCCCTTTTCTAGAACATTATGAATTGGCACAAGACAAATAACCTGAAATTAACTGACTATAAATCAATAAAGATAAGTGAAAATACAAGTTTTTTTTAAAACTTGTACGAACTTGTTCTTTTTTTAGTTGTGCAACCTAACAATTCAGTCTAATCAACCTCTTCTTAACTGGTACCAATAAAACAAGTAAAAAACAAAAACAAAAAACAACACTTTGCATAGAAAGAAATCACTAGGTGACAGCAAGCGGAAAAACAGAAACAGAAAGAAGCCATCTGTCTTGATAGGTTGGGTGACAGAAAAAGAGTAAAGAGAACCAAAGATTGAGAGAGAACAAACAACAAACAATAAAACATTCAATAAAATAGTCAGACTAGCAATAGCAGATCAGTGCCATGAGTCTTCAGAGTGAGATATAACTGGGGAAATAAAAAAGTAAGAAAACTAGTTGAGAGAAATGGAAGGAAACAAAGAGTAGAGGAGGGAGGAGATATGGTATGAGGTACAAGTGCACTAATGCAACCCCATACCACTGTTTCACATAGTCTTTTTTCTGAGTGTTTGTGTCTTTTAATGGTAGAGTTATGCTTTTATTTGTTTATGCAGCAACAAGCTGTGTACACTGACAATGATTTTTATTGCTGTTTCTGAGCACATGCCAGTTTTGATAAATTATTTACCCTTACAGCTTTACACGGAAAGGTAAATCAGCTCCATCATTACGTCTGACAGTCTCCCTGGGCTGCTTTTACCTTTTGCTCACCATTCCAGAAATATATTTGGAAACAAAAACTGTTACCAGTCAGTTGGCTCTGTGTAGTCATTAATACATTTTTCTT
The DNA here is from genome assembly GCA_028564865.1 of Zenarchopterus dispar. Classification (NCBI taxonomy): domain Eukaryota; kingdom Metazoa; phylum Chordata; class Actinopteri; order Beloniformes; family Zenarchopteridae; genus Zenarchopterus; species Zenarchopterus dispar. Next base: position 9,828,642 of record JAOWBL010000021.1, on the reverse strand, counting down.
TTACAAAATATAAATAAGGCAAGGAAGAGTCGAGAAAAGAGAGAGAAGGAGTATTACGTCAAAGGGTAGTTGGTGGCAGACATAGCCTTATCTGTGGCATGTATCCCATGGGCACCATATGCTGTAGACTGCCGGGAACCTGGGCCGGCGAAAGCAGGGTGACGCACTGGACACACTCACTCTGCGGGATAACTGGCACCCAATGCAAATGCACACAAATGCAAATGCACTCAAACCAGAATTTCTCCATGTGAGAGTACAGGTATGATGCCTTCCCCACACAGGGGGTGATGTTTCCAATTCCATCCTGGGTTAGAGAGAACACACAAGGCTAATATCTGCAAGATCTCCATCTGGGAGAAGTAATACGCCTCTTCTCCCAAGAGACCATCCTGTCGGAGAGAAATAGAAAAAGGGAGATTGGTAGAGAGAGAGAGAGATGGAAAAATAGAGAGAAAGGTGGTCAGAGAACGGGGGTGGGGGGTAGGAGGGTGGAGGAACAGAGTGAGACGGAGTCAAAGACAGCATATGGAAGGGAGAATGGGAAGAGAAAGCAGTGCATTATCTCTGCGTAGAGTCCTGGGAGGAGCAGCCTGTTTGTAGAGTGATACCTATCAGCTCCTTGGCTGTCTTGGGAAATGTTACTTCACTGTGGTGTACTTTACGCAGATAAAGCATGCCTGTGTATCTAATAGAAAAAGTCAGAGAGATAGCAGGATAGCGAATAGGAAAGACACAGAAGGACTTTCAGACAAATTGGCAGAATAATTACTGCTGGAACAACTGATTAAAAAAATGTCTTTCTTCAAAATATTGTAGCATAATGAATGAGATAAAGCTGAATAAGAGTAATATTATAGACTGTAAATATTATAGACTGTAAACATGACCTTCCAGCAGAAATCAAATGCATTACAACTGTCCATTAGTTACATGTCATTTTAAAATGCGTACCACAATGTCTGGAAGCACAAACATGGAGTACAAGGCAATCAAGAACAGGTAAACCCATTGAATTTGGGAATTATATACATTGCTGTGTAAATATTTTATACAGGGAGGCTGTGGCACTTTGGGTAGAGTTGGTTTCCTCCAGCCAGGCAGTGAGCAGATCAGTGTTCCAAGCCCTATCACATGTTGAAGCATCCTGAACATCAAATTGATCCCAATGTTGCAAAGACTGGGCTACTAAGGGACTACAAGCCATGGTCCTTATAATCTCATTTCCATAAGTGAGGGTTTGAGGTAATTTTATGACACTTAAATCATCAACATGTGTCTCCATTACTAGAAACAGCCCTGGAATGACATTTTTTTTTTTTGCTTTTTTTTGGAATCACTACTGGGCAAGACTTACCTGTCTTGAAATCTCAAAAATGCCCTGAAAAAGCTGCTTGGGAGTGTGGGGTGAGGTGGTAGATGGTGGTACTAACTTGATGCTGATTGGATATGGGATATGATGTTGTCCACTTTGAATTTGAGTCTTCTCTTCTTTTTTATCAGCACCACTGCAGTGTATGCCAGCAGAAATGTTGATCAGAATCTCCTTGTTGAAGTGTGGTTTTTTTTTCTGTTTTTTTTCATCATCTGTTCCATCTTCTTCTGTTGGTATTTATTGGTAGTTGGCCAACAGCACATCCGATGTAAATCCCATGCCAAAGCAACACATGCAGCATGATAATCTAGTGGCAACCCCTGACTTGAGAAGGAAAAAAGAAGATATTGTTTTTGTAAAGGTTTTTTTAAGCATCAACAAATAGGTTTTAATTATTTTTTTTCTTGCATGCATCAATGGAGTAGAATTGAATCACTTCACTTTATTTTTTTTCTTGTCAGTTTTGATGTGAAAATATGAAGCTTCTTGTCACTTTCAGGTCTCCTGATCTCCCACACTGTGCTGTTTAATGTTCCCCAGCTATTTTCCCCATCAGATGATTCACCCTTCTGCATGTCTGCTGGCCCGCCTTTCTGCCTGTCTGTCAGTCTGCTCAGTTGAATAACCAATGATTAATATCAGCAGAGGCACCACCACAGCAACTGATTTACCCCACTCATTGATCCAGTCCTTGAGATGTCTTGGGCTGGGGGGAGGGTGGGGAGAAGAGTAAACATTAGGGAAGGTTTTGTGAGGCTAAATTATCTGGGCTTGACAACCAAACTTCTTTGTGTATCACCAATAAGACAGCCAGAGGAAAGACTTTTAAAACCTTGCTTCAGTCTGGGGTTACACTGTGTTTATCCAAGCTACTTTCAGGTTAATGCGAAGCAAAAGCAAAGCACTCTTTTTCAGGCTTTCTGTATCTAAAAACATAAAAAAGAAACCCTCCTGGAACTGAGAGGTGAAGTGTGATGAAATACAAAATGAAACGATAAGAAAAAAAAAATCAAATGCAAAAACAGCTGGGGTTTCTACCTTGAACGAAAAAGCAAGAGACTGCAGTGTTGGATAACATTTTCTCCCACACAAATGGTAAAAGATAAAAGCAATGATGGCTTAATGTTTATCAATCACATCTTCACAATTTACTGCTTACCTTTAATCTTTGCAGACATAATTGAGTCTCTCTTGTCCATTCCCTTTCTTCTCACTGTTTTTATGTAATCTAATATTTCACTACCATATCAGTGGTGAGCATGTCAGAAAACAGTTGTATATTAACATACATTTACATTAGCAACCTCGCTTTCAGTGGCTATATTTCTTACTAATATATATAGTAAATATAAATGTGGAGTAAAAGGATTGCTTTCTATGCTTCCAGTAACCATGAATATATTAAGTATAAAGTTTCTCAACCTCAAAATGTCTTAGCAAGTGTCATTCTGTTTTCCTGCTTTATACTTTACTAGTGCTAGGAGGGAGATCAGGGTCTTTTGTCACACTTCTTATGATTTTGCCTTAAAGATCACACAATTTATTTGAAACCAAGATATGAACGAAGTGCAGACTTTCCGATATATTTTAAAAGATCTCACAAAACCTCTGAAAAAATTAAACAACTGCTGGCTTTTTCTGCAAGTATATACATTTGGTAAGATAATTGTAAATATAACCAATATTTTTAATACTTAGATGACAATCTTTTTCTGGCAATGACTCCCTGAAGATTGGTGCTCGTCGTTCCAATTTCTTGGCCTCAACAGGCATTGAAATGCTCTTGCAGCCTTTTTATTGTCATTATCTATCTGTCCCATCAGTTTTGTAGCATTTGGCTGAAAGCGAGCAGAAAGTATAGCCTGTTAGATCTCAAAATACATTTTTCTTCTTCTGTCAACAGTCTTATCAATAGATACCAGTCAGCCCATTTCAATGGCAGCCTGACATGCCCATGCCGTAATACCTCCTCCACCATGTTTGACACATGGGTGTATGCTTCGACTCATCAGCTGTTTCAGTCCTTCTCTTCCCAATATTCTGATTCAACTTTGTTAAGAGTCTTATTCCAGAACACGAGAGGGTTTTATTTTCTTTCCTTCTTTAGAAGATTTTCCTCCGTTAAAGAAAAAAACATTTGTGATCATCATTGTCTTCCATGATCTCAGACCGTTTTATTTGGTTTCTTTCTTTTAATAAATGTGCTAAACTTTTAATTTGACCATACTTTTTGCTATTACTCTTTTAGATTTTTTTGGCTAATAATGACCTCATTTATTTGTATTGCATTCTCCTTGGACTTTGTATTGGTAGATCCAGTCAAACAGATCTACCATGAGTTATGCCAACTCAGTACCTAATATTCACCTTTTACATGCTTAATGTTTCTGAAAGTAACAAGGGAATGGACCACAACCAGCCAACTAACTTTTTTCAATTGTTCTATAATATCTTGAAATGACAAAATGCCATATTATTGTGTAAGTCTCAATCTGAATGCTCACACTATTATAGCATTTTTATTGTTTGATTTCAAGTCCACTGTGGTGGTGTATACAGGTAAAATCATAACAACCCTTTTTCCCATAACCGTAGAAAAACATAGACATTTTCAAACTGTGTTCAATGTGGAGCAGTACTGTACATCATTACATCATAGATGTAATGATTTAAAATGCATGTAGCTGAAGGAGGTAGCTACGCCTCCAAATATCAGACTGCAGCTTATGAGTTTAATGATTCATTTTCTGATCATTTTCTCAGATGAGTGAATCAGAAACTCAGAAAATAATCTTCAAGCCCAGAGAGACCACATCATAGTGTGTGTATGTGTGTGTGTTTGTGTGTGTGTGTGTGTGTGTGTGTGTGTTTAGTCCATTTAAAAGCAATGAAGCAAAAGTGATAAATGAAATGCCAGCAGGTTTACAGATTTGAAAAGGCGGAACTCAGAAAATCTTTAAAATCCTTGAAAGGGTAGGCTAACTAGTGATTTTACCTTACTTGATTTATTTTTTGTTTGAAGAATACAATATCTTTCTCCAAATCCAGCTGAGTGGAGTGATACATATTTAGAAAAAACACACATACTTTAACTTATTGAATATGCAAGTAAAGGTAATTAGTTACAGTCTGTTTTGCAATTTGTCTATTTGTTGTCAAAACGGTTTTACCAGAAAATTCCAGGCAAGGGCTTATTTATTTTAATGTTATTCTGGGGGTGCCTGAACTCAGCTAGCCTCTGGTTTATTCAGGTAATGCTTCACAATTTTATGCTTCATACTCTGCTTCAACCATCAGCTGCCACTGCCTTGAGCTGTCCATTTCATACTATATGAAGTAATTTCAGCCACTCTTAATGTGAAATACTACCTGCAGCACCTTTAAGAAAAAAAAATATTTAGAATTACTCTTCTGAGCTTAACTCCGTTTTATTTATATAACCCTTTTTGGCCACAAGTGTAACCTACAGTGCTTTATTGCCTTCACAAGGTGAACCCAATATACTAATTCACTTCAGAGAGCAATAAAAGCAACAAAACAAGTAACAAAACATTTGTTTCAGAGAGGAATACACAGCTAAAGGACAATAATATTTCATTAACAATGAGCAGTCAAATGCTTTATTCTCAAGCTTGCTTTTTGAATCATCTCACAAATGAACATTACAATTAACTATGAATCAGGCAGTTAGTTAGATAATTAGTCTTTTGATTCAGAAATCTGGAAAGTAAGAAGAAAATATTTTGTGTATTGCTATTAGCTAGTCAACAGTTAATATCATTAACTGTAATTTTCAGTGAAAGCACAGTTTAAGCTTTGGGAAAATTACAACCCTTTTTGAGTTCTGAAGAGAGGCTTTTTTGAACCCGACTGAAAGAGTACCAGTTAAAAAATGTCTAACAACTAACTTTCAAGTATGGTACAGCTTTTTCTTTTGAGCTCAGCTAAATGTAATATGAAAGATGAGAATTATTCAACGAGGTAAGCGTTACGATAAAAAGGTGTTCTATGTTACAGGGTGAAATGGTGATAGGGAAAGGATACTTTTAAAAGCCTTGCTATTATCTCACACTCTCCTCTGCCTCAGCTGTTGTACAAGACACTTAGAACTGTTCACACACACACTCATATCACATGCTCAGTGGAGGCCTAAAACCGACGAGACCACAGAGAGAGGAGATAGAGTCTGAAAAGAGTTTAAATGACATTACAAAGACTACCCAATTAGATTATGAAAGATATTCTTAACTAAGTCTGAAACTTAATGATCTGTTATGCGAATCCTGTGGCTTATAAAAGACCTTCCCTGGCATAATCAGTCTCGATCATTTTCCAGCTTTCTCTCATAGCCACTTCAACACTTACACTTTACTTGCTAACACATGTAACACATACATATGAAGGGCCTGAATAGAAGATTTCTGCATACACTCCACAGCAAACCGACAGCTTACTGCTACAGTACTTGAATATCAATGGCCCACAATATATAATGAGAGGCAACATGCTGAAAATTTGAAATCTTGATGCTTGAAGCATGTCTGACTGTCTCACTATCCGTTAATATGGCATGTTCAAGCACAACAAATCCATTCTTGTTTCTTTTTTTCACTTATTTTCAGTCCAAAATAACTTTGACAAAGATTCTATAGAAAAGGCATGTTTGAAAAACTGATTAGTGCTTGTAATCATTTTAAGCATGTCTTTCATGCCAGGATGGGTACCCTTTCCACGGATCAGCGAATGCTTATATGCTCCTGCATGCTATAGATGTCACGGTGTTGGTAGCCTGGGGCACGATGAGATGTGGGAGCTCATGCCTGTCTTCTTATCTGCATTTCCATCCAGCTGACCTACAGATGAAAGCAAACTTCTAAGACGTCATTTTCCTTTGATGCCTCTACAGTACCTGTTATTGAGTGCTCTGCTTGTGTGTGTACTGCTTATGTGTGCATTGTGTCAACATCAGCGCATACAGTGAGCTCTGCAACAGGAAATGTTGATCCCAGTGTATTTTTCTGCTTGCTCCATAAGTTCCTTAATACACCATCAATAGATTCAGCATTTAATCTCCAGCTCTGTCACCACTTTTTCACCTACACGCACTCTGCTTTTTTCACGTCTCACAAACACTCATGCATACACTTTTATGCACGTCATATCTGTCTTTCACTCCCAGTCAATTAAACTCTGAATCGGGATACAGCAAAAAATACTGCTGTTGTTGTAGTATTTGAGTGAGAAAAGCTACAAGGCTGAAACCACTGGTGTGAAAATTTCATACCTACACAGACCAGCGGTGTGAGTGTGTAAGAGTGACTAAAAGTCCGGATTATAAAAGTAGAAAAATGTATGAGACTGTGGATGCCACTGTGTGAGAGGGAGATTAGTAAGGTTATCTATGCATCCCTGTGGGCTCTGTGCTGCAGTGCCATCTTGTGACAAAAAGGTGCAACAACATTCACAATTATACACTAAACGAGAGAAAAGATTGAGATGGTATGTGTAATGTGTGTGTATGTAGAGACTTTTCTTTTTTTGCAGGTTTTATAGAGGCTATTATTAACCCACCTGGAAAGGATGTGTGTGTTCGCAACAAGATTTTGAATATCTTCTACTAGTCTGTCATGGAGAGCACAATCACATCTGCAGTCATCTGTTGGGGGATCAGAGCTAGTGACTCAAAGAAACTGATAAAGCAGGCTAGCTCTTTTCTGGAGCCTCTGGAGATCATTGTACTAAGGAGGATACGCCATAAAATGAAGATCAGAGATAAAACTAAATATCCACTTCACAACACAGTGATTCAGCAACCGTGTCTTCAGCCAGAGGCTTCTACAAATCCACTGCATTATGAACGACAACAGATGATCATTCTTGCCCATTGCTCTTATGTCATGAAGTACACAAGTGCAATACTGTGAGAGTTACAGAAAAACTGAAACATCCTCCGTTCCTCCAATGTAAATTTTCTCACAATGTACCTCCCAAGACTGAACTAACTAAAATGGTTCGGAATGTTGCAACTGTTCACTAAGTCAATAAACACCGGACAACTGGCCTTGCTACACTAACAGTTTTTACTGCCTAATCCTGATTGACACTACATATATTTACTTTCAGAAGAAGAACCTTAGAATGCAACATTTAAGACATGAATTGGAAATGGGGATTTAAAAAATGAGACATCAAAAAAGTACCTCAAATAATTGCTAAAACTTGGTTTATCATTTAATATGCTCGATAAGATACAGAAAACATAAGGCAAAACTTTACAATCTTTAGAATATAGCAGCTTGTAGCATCTTTCAGTGCACTCATACACACACTGTTTTATCATTCTCACACAGACATATATATATGAGATTGTTTAATAATATGAAAACCATCTCAGTCATTTACACGGGTGGAAAAAAAAAAACACATGCTAATTTGTGTCAAGGGCCAATGAGTCGTCACAGTGGGGCCCATTACAGCAACTCAGTTACAAAGACCACCCCAGTCACAAAGTTTGGAGCAGCAGATTTTGTGACACTACTATCCAGAATGGGATAGAACTGATGGTGTGCCAAGGTCTGAGTGCACGGATAATTCATTCAGCTCTGGCTCAGACATATACACACACACGTACACTTTCTCCCTCTGCAGATTTCTTTTCACATAGACACTGCTGCAGAAAAAATATATAACACATTAAAAAAGGAAAAATGGACACATTCATGATGAATAAACACTTGAAACATTTGTATAGAGAGAGCTTGCGTGTATACATAAATGATACAGCTTTTTTTTTTTTTTGGTCTTTTTTTCAAAATCTCATGAAAGTTGGATAACCATACATTCAACGTATGTACACATCTCATATATACAGACAGTGGTATTGTGATAACGTTACAATACTAAAAATTGAATAAATCTGGCATCATTATGAGACAGAAATTTAACTGTGAAAGCAAACTTCATTTCATTTGCCTATCACAATTTCCTGCCTTTTATGCTGCCAAAGATCTATAAGACCTAAATTACATCTAGAGTGTCACAAATCCACTCATTAAAATACTATTTACATTAAGGACCACTTTATTTTATGCCCCCGGTGAGAGTGCCCTTAACACTGCCCTACCACTGGATAGTTTTCCAAGTGGCCCATTGATGTACTCTACAAAAGGAGCCACTGAATCACTGTATTTGGTGTTCATATCATTCAAGTAATGCCAGGATTTAAGAGTATTCACATACACACATCTCTGGTGGAAAACAGTGAAAAGGATGAAAAGCGTAATTTCTTCTGGTTCTGCTTCGAAGTCAAGATGTCCGTCTTTGTTCAGTCCACGTTCAACTTGAACTGAAACTTTTCCATTGCTAGCTGCTCCAGTGGTTCATTTCCTAGTGAAGCTCTAAGACAGCCAGTCTTTGAAACAAAAATATGCAATAAACACACAAAAGCAAAAGACAAAAACCTTCTACGTGTGCAGATGGATACTACTGGCGCCATCCAGCTCAAGTTTCAAGCTAACTGTTGTCAGTAGGGGTCTGGCCGTGTCTCCAACACATTTTGTGTGTTTTGCTGAGTACGAAAAGAAGATTTTGATGCAATACATTATTAGAAAAAGTCATAATGTTTTCTCAGTTTGACATGTAAAGTTTTTTTATGAAAAATACTTTAAAAGTCTAATTACTTTAAAACATGAACAAATGGATGTCAAACTGTCAGCTTGAGAGTTATATGTATTGCCTTTAACTTTTAAATTGAGGTTTTTTTTATACCTCACAAATGCAAGTATTTGAAAAGAAAAAAGGCCTTTTGCAATGGGACTAGATGGTCAACAACACTGAAAAGTGACAAATGGTCTTCATAATCACCTTCAAAGACTCAGCATAACAGTAGAACCAATATGGTATTTGCTGATGGTTTTTAATCTTCCATCATAGCGTAAGTACATCTTCAAACTATTGTTGTGTGCAGACTCAATAGGTGTACAAAATACAGAAACCAGGTGTCCTGAGTTGCTGGAGTCAAAGAAAAAAAAAGCGTCTAGTTTTGATTTTAGTCCCCTGATTGTGATTTATTTTTTTGTCAGGCTCCAAATGACCTCAGGGTTGGGGTAATATTTGAAGACCTTGTAGATCCACGTTGTGTAGTAGGGTACATTAATGAAGATGTCAGGTTGGTTGGCCCGAGCACAGCCTCTGCCATGAACACTTACGCCAACGATAACTCTGATCTCACCGTCCTGACACACAAGAGGACCACCATAATCCCTCTGCAAGAGAAGAAAGACATGGCAGATTTTCTGCATCAGTATATGGCAAATGGCTACCATCACTGTTTACATTTTTGACAGTGTTAAATGAAAGTGAAATGCATTTTAAGATGCTCAGTGACAGATGGCATGATCATAAGCAGATCTTCTCCAAAGTAAGAAACCACGAACGTCTGATGAAAGCTGATGAAATTTAGTGCAACAGTCTCCAGCTGCTCAATTTACAACAGATTGCCTACTAAGCCTGTGGATTTAAAGAACATTTGCTTGAGATTTAGATCAAACCGGGTTTTGAAATGCGTTATGTTAAATCCAGCCACTAATATCCTCTTAGATTCACACTGGGAACAATTATTTCATCTCCAAGTCTTAAGGCCTGTTCTTATTTAGCAACTTGGTCTTAATGCGGTGAATGATATTGAGTAGTTTTCCTTCTGATTGCTGTAACACTTATTTGATCTCACAGTTGAATGGTTTACCTCGCACACTCCCTCATTTCTCTTCCCTCCCGCGCAGATCTTGGTGTTGGTAATGTGGAGGTTACCTCTATGCATCCCTCTGCACCTGTCAGTACTGATGATGGGCAGGTCCACTACCTTTAATACATCCTCATAGCCTGTACCTGAAAGAGGTAGAAAATAGACATTATTGTGTTGTGTTGTGTTGCCACATGTACCATTTAAATGACAAGGACAGGTCTGTACTGTTTGATGTAAAAATATACTCTTAGTACTCTATAATTGTTGCATCATATTTAACATATTCGTATTCCTGCAACTACGTTTACCCGGAATGCTTCAGACAGAAATAATGGTGAATTTCTGCTTTCATTAACACACTATAATGACCCAGGAAGGGCCTATTGATGAAGTTATACAATGTGCATTCAGTCATGACAGGACTGCTTCAATATAATTTTGCACCTCAGCAGTACATCATTGACAAAAAGAAGAATGATTAATGCCGGATTCCTGCAAGAGAAATGCAGTATAAACCCAAGAGACATGAAAACTGGACATATATTCAGTGGATTAAGAGATTGTACTATACAGAATACCTTTGGTTTCTCCCCATCCATACATTTTACAAATTGTTCCCGCTGGGATGGCGCATCCAGCCACAGGCAGCTGAATTGTATGGACATTGTTCGCAGGAAGTGCAGGTCTGAATATTTTATGAACACACAAAGTACAGAAGATTGTCAGTATCAAGCACGCACAGAAATATGCGTGCATCAAGATACCTTTACGCACATTTTTCCAGACACTCACTTAGACAGTCTTAGTAAGGCTAAACTGGAGCCATCGGGGCCACATATCACATGAGCGATGCTGACTTCCTGTCTCTTGGACCAGTCGGGAGTCCCCTCTCGGATGTCAGAGACACCCAGCCACACCCGATACTCACTGAGGTCTGGAACACTGAAGAGATGCAAGAGTTCAAATTATTCCATGTGGAACAGAGATAAATACATATGAACTGAAAAATATGTGCAGAGTTCAAGGTCTGGGCAAAAAAACAAATGAAAGGTGACAGTAAATGCTGAAATTACCAGGAGGAGAAGCACTCTCTGTCAGTCAGTACCCACTCCTCTCGTATTAGTGAACCACCACACCAGTGAACTGATCTGGAACGAAAAAAAAAAAAAAGTAATTAAGATATCAGCAGCTGTGAAAGGCATTAAAAATGCTATGCTGGAAATAAGAATTGGTTATAACAGTCTAACAAACAATAACATGGCAAAATGTCTCTTTATTACATTTAAAGGCAGATTGACAATAAATAAGTTGTAACATGCCATGCCCAGTCCTGTTTCTCCTTATTCCACTGCTGGCCCACACTCACTTTACTCCAGGCTCAGTCAAGTTTGAGCATGATTACTGCTTGTACATTGATCATCACACCATTACATTAAAACATGATTTGTGGTTTATGGCAATTACACACAGTCTATATACACGATGTATGTCAAAATTGGCATTTGTACTTCTTTACAGTGCTTGCTCGATAACTACATCACCTAAAATCTTAGCAGGTTTTCTTCTTCAGAGCTGTAGTTTGCAGTGCTTTAATTCCTTTATGTAGCTCAGACATAGTATCGTTCCAAAATGAAGCGTATCTTACTTAATCTGGAACTCATTAATGTTGAGCATCAGTATGTTTTACTGACATTGTCGCAATCTGTCTTTGAAACACGCTTGGAAATGATGTAGAAGTGTAGAAGAATTAGTAGTAGTACATGAAAGGAAATACAAGTGGTCTTACCACATTGATTGTGTTTTGATCAAATAATCAATTATGGTGTTTAACTGCGTAACATACAGTAACAGTTTTAGAGAGGTCGGTGTCAGGTTATGATCTAGGATTCCCCGCTACAGTGAACACAGATATTTGATTCAACATAGAACCATACCAAAGTGCCTGTTTATCAGAGAATAAACCAAATGGAGAACTGTACAGAACAATGACGGTAACACTACTAACTTTGTGGCTGTTTTGACTTTTTCTGGCCAGATAGTCCTCTTACAGTTTTGAATTTCTGGGTTATGCTGCTTGTGGGTAAATGATTGTCATGAGGAACTGTTGCATCTGTACATTGTGCATAAATATGTGTCCTTGAACAGGAGGTGGGACTATGTCCATGCACACTTCTTCAGGAACTGTGCAATGCTGGAACATGTAGCAGACCACTGCTAAAGGGTCGGTCATGTTTGGGCACAGTACTGCTGTAGGACCAGACTATGTGCACTAATAAACTGGAACTACAAAGTACAGTTATTGTATTTTGTAACATGTTTATGGACTGTTTTGTTACATTCCTTTAACATTTCATTTTCTTTCCACACTGACTTCAGTCCTGCAATGTTTCTTTACCCAATACTTTTAGGTTTTCTTTGAAACCACAAGTATGTGACATTGAGACTACCTTATACATAAAGATGCACTTCAACTCATTCATTTGCATAAGTTTGAATGCAATGATTTTTTTTTATTGCACAATGACGAAGCCCCTGAAACAGCATGAGAACTGTACTTGAAACCTGAAAAGAAATTTTTCTGCACATAATGATTTACTGTTCTTCTTCACTGATAGAGTGTTTCATACTATACCCTTTCTGTATGCTGACCACCCAGCTGCCGTTCAATATGTCAACTGGACTGCCGCCGACAATCCTGGTTGTTTTATGGATAAAGCAGCTGACAGAGGGCAGCTCAACTAGAAACACAGAAACACACACACACACACAAAACATTTTAATTTATTTATATCACAGAGTACAGACCTTGATGTAATTTAAGCTGCAACCATGCATTCAGAAACATGTACATGCTGTTGTTTATGCTGACACACCGTTTACAAAGTCACAATAGAAGAGGCAATTGGGCTGCTTAATGATGCGCTATAATCATCATTATTTATACAGTATGACCAGTGATGCTCATGCGACCAATAACTCAAGTTATAATATTCTGTTTGGAAAACACATGAGTGTAATTTAAACTCTACATCTCACGGGAGCACATTCATCCTATGTTCTTATCAGAGTTATTAAGTACAGAACAATTCACATTAACAGACAAACACATAGATGCGCACAGAGAAGCAGATGTTACCACAACAACATAATGTCCCACATCATGTACCATGATAGCTGGACATAAAAAGGACTCCATCAGATACTGGAAAGAAAACACTACCAGCCTTAGGGGCTATCAAATAGAGATCAGCAGCTTATCCAGTCGTAAAGAGACACTTGCTCACCTGGTGGAATTGTGTTCTGTGGAGCATCACCTACAAAGAGGAGAGGAGACAAACAAGTGATCAAGGACAATAAACTGCTTCAAGGCAAGTGGTAACATCTGAGAAAGTTTTTAACAGGGCTCTTGTTAAAAACTTTCCTCTACAATAATTGGGTTGAATTGTTCTATATGTAGCTGGTATGATACTATTAAAATGTGCTGAATTAAAATTCCTCATAGTTTCACACTTTTTTTTGTGTATTTCTATACAGAAAGTAAAATGAATTACAACCGCCTTGTATTGTGTTTTGTGACACACTGACTATCCAAGTTTAGTTTTTGGGTCCCTTCATTATTCTACCATGCAAATGCCATCAAAAGTCTGCATTTATGTTATTTTTAACAGTTGATTAAATGAAATATATAATTTTGCTGTGAAACATGCATACAAATCCTGATGTATATTAACCAGATGCACATGTCTACATGAGGAGAGAATCTTTTCTGACATGCACTGATTTGTGAGAGATGACAGGCCTGCGGAATGGAAACAAAGTGTGTGTGTGCTTGATTGTGCATATGTATTTGTGTGGAAATGATGCAGGACAACTCAGACAGAAAACAAATCTGTTTTAGTATTGTCTTTGATACAGAAGAATAACAAAACCTTGAATTTCACAACACTGTTTTCTCATAGTGAGTTTTCATGCGCAGTTATATGCATCTATTAGGCATGTACACACGTCAATGGACTTACAAGGTTTTACATTGCAGTAGTCCCAGGGAATGGCAGAATTGTTGGTGTAACACCAGGGACCATGTTTGTCCTTATCGGGATTTCTGCAGTAGTTTTCCTCCAGGCCAGCCATCAGCATGCCCCACTCATGGCTGGACAGAAACCAAAACCCAAATACAAAAAAAAAAAAAAAGAAAATCCATGAACTAATCTTTAAATCAACATTCAGTAATCCATAAACACACTGTTAAAGACAAAAGGATATTTTCCTCTTTTTGGGGGGCTTTAATAAGATAATTTGGCTCTTGCTGAAGGCAACAAGGATTTAACAATGGTTTCTAACCGTTGGTACAAGCTGAATGAATTCATCCAGATAGAATCTGGACAGGCAAACTACAAAGCTGTGTACACTATCTCCCACCACACAAGATAAAAACTGATCTGCAAAGGAATTATTCACTAAGATATTATAAACCAGCTTATAATCACATAGGATGCAAACATATTTGACATGAGTGTAGAAATAATTATCTTTCACACCAAGTTCTTTTATTAACAAGATTCTCAAAAATGCAATAAAAACCTGAGACACAAGAGAAAGGTATCAAATGACAGAGAACTACAGGTTCAAATCAGTGTTTATATGTGTTCTATTTCCTGCACAGCCAGTTCTCAATATGACTTGCTAACCCTGACTTTTGACCCACGGGCAGGAGCCAAGCATGGGAGCTGAGAGGCTTTGAAGTGGAGTGTGGGGTCAGAGGTGAGAAGTGAAGTGTATATCCCCTAACTAAGTTATCACTGAGAGTCATTCTTGCTGAGTTAGGTAATCTTCAGGGACACACTCTGTCGGCTGTTAGTAGATGCTGGAGAAGCTAGTCATGGTACCCCAAGGAGCTATTTTCTCCAAGAGGCTCAACATGTTCTGCTAACAGCAATAAGACTTAACCAAAGGTCAAAATAAGGTACCTCCCTGCATTACTGCCATGTCTTATGGTTCCTGGAAACACACACACACAATTTCCTACACACCAGAACTGTCATGAACCAGAATGTACAGTATTTTTTGATTCCGAGGTGTTCTTTTATCCGTTCAAACTTATAAAATTTGCATGTCTTAAGCTCATTATCAGAGGTTTGCTTTGATTCCACTAAGCTCTTAAAAATCCTTCACACTTTGTCAGGCTCCAGTGGTTAACACACAAGAACACGCCGCATCTTGATATCTGCTTTTAAGCAGATGCACGTCTGTCGTTTATTAATGGTGCAGGTCTGTTTTTTACATCATAGAGTTTTGGAAAAGTTATTAGGGGAGGGAATAGCAGGGATTCAATAGGCCAACCTGTTGAGGTGGTCCCTCCAGGGATTACAGGGCAGGTTTGATCTTGTCTTTGACTGCACTCCTTGGTAATTCTCTCCAAAGCTTTCATAGCAGTCTGGATTTAGACACAAAAGGGTCAGTGAAATGAGACATATTCATGATGCATTCTTTCAATAGAAAAATAAAGGCAGCATTTGATATTCTTTGCAAATCTAAAAGCAATATTCAGTATTGTGGCAAAGAACTTTTCCAAAAACTGGAAACATGTTGATTAATGAATGCAGTTATAGGTTGGCTGTGTATACAGCCTTGCTAAATTATACATTTTAGAAACTTATTCCTGTAAATAAAGGTTATATCCATGTCAAGCTTTCAAAGTCGTAACTGTATTTGGAACAGGCAAAGCTAGGAACAGAAAATAAGTCATCCACAATGACTCTTTGCGAAACATGGGTCATAAATAAGTTATCAAAGCAATCTGTCAACTGCACTTCATTCCTGTATGGGAATATATTCAACCCTTGAGGGTAAACCACAACACAACCTCAGAGTGACTTTAAAAATCCCAATGCAAGGCTACAGAATCTCAAAAAAATATCCCTAAAATCCCTTGGGGAAATTTGAATTTGTGTAATCAGCCATAGATCTATATCCTTCCCTTTCAAATCTTCCGCTATCCCAGTAAGAATCTGAACCAAGACTAATCCTGCAATTCCATCCTTAACTGTCCAGTGAGACCAGGCCATCCTTAACTGCTGTCAGATTTTATTTGTGTGAGATGTGGTGGTCAGTCCTTCTCACAGGCCCGTTGGGCTGCAGTTTCCCACAGGGATGGAGAAAACAAGGTTACAATCTAATATGTGTCTTTGCAGGGTTTCATATGATATCCAAAGTGCACAAAATAAGAAAAAAATATCAAATCCTTGTCTGTTTGGGATGAGGACAAAATTGGCTTTTCCCCTGCAGATTCTAGTGTCATATAAAGCTGTTGAGTCTCTCACCAGTGACAGGCCTGTTTTGGGC
This sequence comes from Zenarchopterus dispar, assembly GCA_028564865.1. NCBI lineage: Eukaryota > Metazoa > Chordata > Actinopteri > Beloniformes > Zenarchopteridae > Zenarchopterus > Zenarchopterus dispar. The sequence continues at coordinate 9,812,182 of JAOWBL010000021.1, read as the reverse complement.
GTTGCACTGAGGGATGTTGGTGCAGGACATTGTGCGGACTTTTGGGTCTGTAGTGAAGCACCAGGGGGATTCTTGACCATCTGGATTCCGGCAATAGTTCTCTCTGAGGTCCCTTGAAAACACAGAGAACCTCATTTTGTAATCTGCTCACACGTAAGCGAACACTGGTGGGTGAGTGAGTGGCTTTCTCGTGTGAACCTTTAACTCACTTGCATGGGTAGGCTTGAGGTATGAATGTGTGGTTGTGGGGATCCTGAGAATCCCAGCGTTGGCAGGTGAGTCCAGTGTGCGTCATGTCTACTGTCCCTCTGTAGTTCTCTCCTCTGCCCTGGTAACACTCTGTTGTTTCCACTACATTACTTTTCGGAGGTGTTTCTGTGGGAAAGCATCAAATATGGAAATTTGTAAATCAAAGTAAGGCTCCAGCAGATCCCTGTGACTGTGGATAGGAATAAACAGGTATAAATAAAGGTGATCACAGGTCATTTCTATTCCCTCTGATGCTTTCCCTATTTTCAAAATACCCACATTAAGATTTTAAATGATCTTGAATGACCATCAAACACATTTTTCATCTCAGCCATAGGCACAGGCAAGTCTTCAGTCATAGAGACTTTATTGAAATGAATGAATTATTTTTACAGTTCAGGCGACTCCTCTCGTGGCTAAATGACAAAAAGACGTCAAATTTTATTTATTTAATGAAACAATTAAACTCCTCTATTAATCTATTACATCATCAAAATTTGCCCAAATCAGTTTATAGATTTAATAACCTATGCGAAGTCATCTTTAAAACAAAATTACATTCATTTCTCTAAATTATGAGTCTATTTAGAGAAAAATATGTGAATCAGCAGTTGCCTTAGTGCCACAATACCTTGTGGTTAGCAAGTCATTCCCAAATCTTGTGGTTTTCCTCACTCATTTTGAACATCTACTTGCCAAAGAAGAAGAATAACGTGACAGCCAACATAGAAAACTTGTTGCTAACAAACCAGTGTAGTCCACAAACCAATGTGTGACACCACAGTGTTTATATCCATCTGGGATATAAAAGTCTGTGGTTTTAACATTGCCTCAAAACTAAAACTTTACACACATGTTGGCCATTGTAGTTTTGCCTCATAATAGACTTTGACGCACATGGATATAATAACAGCTGTGACTAAATTGAGACTGATGCTTGATTTATGCTCGCACTGAAAATGATAGAATGAATGAGGCAGGGGTATGGGCATGTTGGCTTCTTTTTAAAGATAACAAAACTATTGAATGTGTTGAAAGTATAGGAATTTGGTTCTGGCATCTGTGCCTTTGTCTCGAGGCAGCGTTCAAACACCTCAGTAGGAATCTCAGTTCAATAACAATGATAATGATGAGAAGCACAGTTTACTGTATTTAAGCGGGAGGAAGTTGGTTTGCATCCATTCAGGAATTTATTAAAGTGAGGCAGTCTGTCCCATAGGGGCGAAGGGTTGAGGTGATGGGTTTATCAGAGATCCACATAGTCCTTTTTCTTTATTTGTAAATATGCAGGAAAATGAAATCTAATTGAAAAGCCATATGACAGAACTGATTTATTCTTCAGTACTTCAGCATTTATTTTAAATTTCCAAGATTAATGGAGGAGTTTATGCCATGAAAATGGCATTTCCTCCACAGAGTACTTATCTTTTCCAAAACATCCCAGATTGAATTAAGAAATCATTCTTCAAAGACTGGATTTAATAGTACTTACTTTTCTGTGAGGACACAAAGCTCATAGACTGCATAAGCAAGATCTACATAAATCTAACTATACATATGCTTTATCACTGGGCTTCTACAAACAGTACCATTAACTACTGGTCAGACAAGACAGCACCAGAATGTAGTTGGTTAAAGATAGAAAGAGGATTGTTATCAATAGTGCAATATTAATGGCCCTTTTTGAGACTGGTATGTTACTATATATCCATGGCTTATTTAACTCCTGCAAACAAATCCCGTCTTAATATTGCAGCTTTATCTGTAGCGCTAACAACTGCCACAAGCCCCACCTTTGCTCCTTTTGACCTGGACAAAATTTTCTCCACTTATGGTAGAAACCTTCACCATATTGGAGAATTTCTCTTTTCTTTCTTCAGCTATAGATTACACAAAAATATTTAATAATAATAATAGTGTTAATAAATAATAATTTCCTGAAAACTGACTGACGCTAATCTTTTTTTTTTTTTTTTAAATTTGTGATTCAATAGAATCCTTTAAAAAAAAAATCTCCACAAGACTGTAAGCAACTTCACTGAATATGGCTGCAAGAGGAAAATTGATGAAAACAGTAGAGATGGATAATATGAACGATAACCAAAGAGCCACAACAGAGATTCGACATGAACTCCAAGCTCAAGGTAGATCAGTGTAAGATCACACCATCCATCACCGTTTGAGCCAAAGTGGACAACTGAGGACAAGTGAACTGTAGAAAGCAATTCATAAAAAAGCAGGACTGGAATTTGTTAAGATGCATATTGACAAGCTACAGAGATTCCAGGAGACTGTCTTTTTGAAAGATGTGATGAAAATTCTGCTTTTTGGCAAACTGCATTAGCTATGTGCCTTCTGACACAAAAATGAAGCCTTCAAGGAAAAGGAGACTGTAGCTATTGTGAAATAAAGAGGAGGCTCGGTGATGTCGTAGGACTGCATTTCTGTGTTTGGTACAAGGTGTCTTGAATTTGTGCAGGTACAATGAAATCTCAAAACTATCAAGGTATTCTGGAGTGAAACGTGCTGCCCAGTGTCAGAAATTTTTGTCTCAGTAACAAATCATGGGTCCTCCAACAGGATAAAGAACAAAAATGCCTAAGAATGGCTAAGAACAAAACACCAGACTATTCTAAAGTGTCTCTCTTTGAGCTCTAATCTAAATCTTTTTGAACATCTGAAAGAGCTGAAACATGCAGTCTGGAGACAGTTGGAGCAGTTTACTCATGAGGAGTGAGCTAAAATACCTGTCTACAAGTGCAGAATTCACTTGATTGTAATTTCTTAACAGCTTATGCAACAAAATGTTAAGTTCGAGGTCTCATTTTTGTCCAGACCAGATTCATTTGCATTTTTCCCCCAACGACTCTTTTGAACCCAACAGCTACATGTAGTAATCTGTTCAAGATTTTGAATCAATTTAATTCTTAGAACTTTAAAGTCATACAAAAACCAAATACACAACAGCATGTGCGTCATATTGCCTCAAGGCAACCCAGAAACTGATTTAAACACTGTGAAAACAGCTCTTCCAATGTCAATGACAGTGTTGAATGACTTAACAAATACACTTCATTTTGAGACGATAAGACATACTCCGGACAATAAAGTCATACACTTTGATAAAATCTAGAAACCGCTTAGCTCATACATCTTGCAAACATAAATCCTGTCTAGTAGTGCAATGCATTACAGATGGGAGAGTCAATGAGTGAGAAATCATATCCTCTTTTATCCACAGTTCATTCCATTGACATGATGATAATAAATGATCATTATCAGAATTTTTTTCTTCTTGACAAATATTATATATATGGTTTTTCAGTAAGAAGCAGTCTTTCCCTGAAATTGCTTCTCTAGTCTTAGAACAAAGACAGGTTTTGGGTTGAACATAGAAATGTCAATTTTGCACTCCTGAGATCTATGTCTGTATTCTGTATGTAACTTTAATGGTTGGGGTTTGTATTTAAGACTCGCTCAAGGCCATGACATCCATTTAGATTGTTGGTTCTTTGTTGCATTTATTAGAATTTGGAGATACACTTATAAGTACCAAGAGTGCCAACCATTATTTTTAACAACATTTGTTCAAGTTTAATTATTCAAATAAAATTGTAATGTGCTGTTAAGTTAATTTCCTTATATAAACTGCTCTGGTGTGACCATGAAGGACGTCCAACAACGTTCAACCACAGGATTCATATTTCTTTTGTTAAAATATAAAAGCAAATAAATAATGTGTCCTCTAATCATTTCTAGCCATTGTAAAGTTTCTAAAGCATTCCTGGTTTTTGTAACACCCTTATTTAATCTAATCTTGACTACTGAGCTGAGTCTGAAATTAGCCTTGAGATCAGGTGATGCAAAAATGCTGGAATTTGATTTAAATTACTTTTTTTTTTTAAAATCACAGCCACAACCAAGAGACCTTTCTAATTTTGTTCCATAATTTCAAAACCAAAGCAAGTGTCCAAAGTGGCAGCACTGCACAATGTGTGGATTCAAATTCACAATAACTCTTTTAAGACAGGAATAAAGCAGCACAAGGGAACTTTTGCATTAGTTTTTTAGCTCAGCAGGTCTCCCTATAGGTGTGGAGGTTAAGTCACTTTTAGGACACTGTCCAAGATTTACTCATTTGGTCTCTTTTTTTGTTTGTTTGTTTTCTCTCATTTTCTCTTCCATCATTACTTTCTTGGGTCTCTTAGCTGCCTCTGCCATAATGTCAACTGTAGCTCTGTGCACTCTCTGTGTTGATGAGTAATAAAGTGTAATAAACGTATATATAGTTATTGCAAGGCAAAGCAACAATGGAAGTCCAAAGACACTTTGATTTTTGCTGATAGTAGCAGTGCAGACATTGAAATTGATATTTTAACACACAATAAAATCATGCATGCTACTTAAATATTGCTAACATTTACAAAAATAAAACTGGACAAGCATAAAGATTTATTTCTTACAGTAAACATGGGCAGAATGAATACAAAGGAAAACACACTGACTTGCATTTCCAATTGCCTTTCTCCAGACATCTAAATTTTTACACCTGATTGTAATTAAAAAGGGGTAATATTTTTTTAAACTAGCGTACTCTCCAAATTTTATGGAAAATTCAAAGAATTCACAAAAGCCTAATTTTACTGAAATGGTGGGTGCAGTGATTTTAAAAACAATGACCGAGACATGCAGAGAAGGTTGGCTGTTACAGGAAATGGCTAAACACTTCACTGCTCTGAAACCTTCACAATCCCAAATTACAAAATAATACTCAGATGTTCATGAAACTCTGCACATATTTCTATTTGCAAACAAATACATAGCTTTTTCCCCTGTCACAACCTTTAACAAGAATAAAAGCGCCTCCAGGTTGTTCTGATTACCATTTTCACTGTAGGGCCCAAAAGATTAAACCAAGTGTGACAGTCTCAAATTTCTTCTGACTCTAATCCTTGTTAAATTGACAACTGAGCCTGGATCTCCTGATTATTATTAGCCCCAAACTTCAAAAAAGAGAAAAAAAGAAAAAAAAAGAAAAAACAAAGTGTTTGCAGTTGTGAGCCTCATAAAAATCTTGAAAGGAAAAACATAGAGGGGGAAATAAGCTATTACAATAGATGGAACAGCGTTCTTTAGTGTTGCAAGCTCTATCCTCAAAGTTTTTTTTGTCATCAGAAAACTTTTTTTTGTATCTCTTACACTTAATTTTGACCACAGATCCTCAATCACAAAATGCAAGGCATTAACTCCCAGCTGTCAAAGCCAAACGGTTCATTCTGTTGCAGACAGAACATCGTGGCTGCAGCCAAATTCGTCTGCCTGGAAATTCCACTGCGTCGTCACCCTCCGCTCTTGTGTTACCATGAGAGATGTAAACATTTCCTTTCATCCAAATATATATTTATGTTGTTATTGAACAAAACTGAATGAGCATTTGATTAAAATAGCACCGCGTTAGTGCTGTCAACATGATGAATGGCTGAACAGCAATGATGGCTTTGTTAATCAGCTACAATAAAACAGCTCCCTCTATGGGTTTAGAAGACAGTTTATAACAAGCCTGGCTGGACAATGTGAAAAACATGGCAGAATATTGTTTCTGTTCTACTTTTCTTCGCAGAGAGGACGTTCATTACAGACAGTTACACAAGTTCATTAGCATGAGCGCTGTACGTGACTGCATCCAAAAACAGTTTAAAGCTGCAGATATTCAAGTCTCCAAAAATAGATATGCACAAAGTTGACTGGGAACAGAAGAGGGAGGGGACCCCTGTCAGTTGAACATTTCTGTCTCTCTGTCTCTTTCTCTATCCTCGCTGCCTTGTTTTGATTAAGACTAACTGGGTCGTAAACTTGGTCCGTTACCAAAAAAACCTCACATTTTAAAAAGAAAGTAAGAGGAGGATAGAATGCACAGAGTGGAAGACAGTTTATTGAAGGAGACAAAACGGGAGAGGGGATGGGAGGTGGGGGGCAGTGAATCACTGGGTTGACATGGACAAGCGCCAGCTAATAAACATGGTGCCAGGACTGCTGATGATTCCTGCAGGCCAGTCATGGTCTCAGGAGACAGAAGCCAAGCCCAACAATAACAACAGCTTTCTCTGTTTTATGTACTTAAAGATTTCAGTGGCTGTCTCAAAGCCTTGTCACTGATTTCAGGGTCAAATACAAATTGAGTATCTACTGGTTTATTCCGAGTCCAAAGACACACAGAGCACAACACCAGCTGTGAGATAAGCTCTTACTCATCAATCAAAGTACTTCTACTCAGTCTATGGGATGCAATGAAAGTGATCTGCTTGTAGTACGTATGACAGTGGTGTTGTGCTGTGTCGATGTGTCCCAGGAGGTTAATGTGGAGCAGTAACTGAGCCCTTTGCAGTTTGACTACCACACGTAAGAGCTGGCATAGAACAATAAACAGCAGGCCAGTGGCGGAGGGGGAAAAATAAACATTCTAGCTATTAGAGAAGACATAACAGAGAGCTCAGGCTAAGTCGGGGGACTTTGTATATGTGTGCACGTGTGGCTTACACAGCATCAGCCAATAAAAAGGAAGTGGAGGGGTAATGAAAGGTACAGGGATTTGTAAATTCTGGCGCAGCCAGTCACACTTCATTGGCTTGCACTGCACACAAACGCACACAAACTTTCCATCACAAGTAGGTTTTGACTCGGCAGGCATGACTAATGCTAATGCATTTAACCACACACAAACAAACACACACGCATGCTTACCACAGACTTTGATGCTGCAGTACTCCCAGGGCATGTTTGGGTCGGTGGTGAAGCACCACGGTCTGTGGCGTCCATCTGGGTTCCTACAGTAGTTATCATCTAGGCCCTTGGTCGGGTACCTAACATGAAACACACAGAACAACTATCTTGCTGTGTACAGAAAAAGCTGCATGTGACAGAAAAGTATAGCCCAAAGTAACACTAGCACACATCTTTCTCTTGAAATGTGAGCAGAGTAAGAGCTGAGACACAATTTGCTATTACAAGCATCTGACAGATTATTAACCGTAATGGTGCATAGACTCCATCTGTGAATCTGCTCAGAGCTTATGGGAAAAAGGAGGATAATAAGTTGCACCACCACAGGTGTTCCGCAGTAAGTCATCTTAAAGTCACACATCCCTTCAGGCCTGAAGCATCTAGGCATGCAGCATGAGGCTGTGGGATCCTCTCATTACATTAGTGCTGTGAGCAGTCTGGGATCTGCTTTACACAAACAGTGGGATGATTAAGGATGTGTTAACGAGTCCCCTCTAATCCATACCACCTGCCACCCAACTAGCTTGAGTAGTCGACACGGGTGCACAAAGCTGAGATGCACACACATAGACACAAACTGAGATCATGCAAGGAACACTTATACAGAATAAAATATATGGCCTCGCTGAATTAGAAATGAGGGGAGTTCCAGGACTATTCCTGGTAAAAACATAGATATTTGCTGGATTTGTATGGCATTCCCCTGGGGAAAGGTTTCACTGGCTGACACGCCACAGCCACATGAAACAGTTTTTTTTTTCTTTTTTTTTCTTTTTTACCTTCACAAATGCTATGGCGTATGCTAAATTTTGTGAGCTCTAGAGGGTTATGAGACAGTATATTTGTGTGCGTGTGGAACAGTCACCTCTCAGGGTGATACAGGTGTTTGTGGGGTTCATCCAGATCCCACCGCTGGCATTCTCTCCCGCTTTCTGTGTGGTCCATGGGCCCTCTGTAGTTTTCCCCATTGCAGTACATGCACTCAACTACACAGCAACAGAACACAATTGTGATGTAAACTATGAACAAGCCATCAAAATGTCAATTTGCAATCATTTTATTTACTGCTATAGCCCTAAAGTTTATACAGCTTCTTATTTTTATTGCTACACATGCAAATACATGCCAGCAGATATACTTTCATTTTCCAACTGCCCTTATATGTAGGCCATTTGGTGTTGTAAAATGCTGATAAAACTCTAATAGTCCATTATATAGAAGTTAACATGTTTACATGTCCCGAACCGACTTCAGTAATAATAGCAGAGATTTACCGTTACCAATATTCAAATTCAGTTCAATACAATTCAATAATATTTCAATTATTCCCAAAGGGAAATGATGTGTTGCCGTATTTAATTGTCCTCAAAGATTCACTATAGATGGTTATAGCTGTGGGCAGGAAGGATCTCTTGTAGTTGGCTGTATTGTAGTGGATCTAAAGTGGCCTATGACTGAAAACACTATTTTAAATACAGTGCAAGAGCAATTAATGTCCTCTACTTCTATGGAACTACATCAATACTTGTATGTTTAAGTTAAAACAGGATCAATACTTATATATTTATTATAAAAAAGGATCAAAACAGAATTGATACTGATAAAAAAGGCAAGCGTTAAAAGCAGAGGCCATGAACTGCTTTTTGCTTTTATTGACAGTAGTTTGTGCAGAATCAGTAGTCGATTTGAAAACAATGATGACAGTAATCAGATTCTTATGCAAACAGTTCTTTTTATACACTTTTTGTACAAATACAAAACCAAAACTGCATAGGTTCGCCTTCAGGAACCCTATCCACACTATGACTTCACTTAAGTGACTTATCTGAGTATTGTCAGAGACTTGAAATAGCTATTTATTTTACTATAGCTTCATGTGACTTGATATTTTGCTGCAAACACATATTCCATTTTAACTCAAACCTCCTTCAATTAATGTTGTTTTAGTTCCTAGCAAAAGTTTACAATCCTTACCATCTAAAAATTGACCTTGTCTTGTTTTAACTCTGGAATTTTCTTTTAAGTTCAGTCATCAGGCCCAACATTGTTTAATTCTGTATCAGTTAATAGCACAGATCCATGAGGCAACTTATTTACTGCAATGATGTGATTCCAATGCAGTAACAGACATATGACATAGTTCAAAGACGTATCTGAGCCCACTGGAAATGACTAGTTTTCTCTGTTAATTTTCAATAAAATATCATCTAATCATCTAAGTCACAATAAGAGTCAAACACAATGTGATGAAGTTGATAATACACAAACCTTTATCATTTCTTGTATCTATACTCGCCACACCCATTAAACATTCACAAGACTGTGGGAAAAAGTGTTCGAAGTACTTTTTGTTTATCTGCTACTGTGGCTTAGATGAAGACCGGATCATATTTTATGGAAAACTAGTGCAGCCATTATGTTATGTGGTAACAGCTCAGAATGTCAAAATCGGGGCTGAAAAAGTTCAGTCTCTAAATGTGACTATCATCAGAATACTCCACATCTTAAAAGGATGACCATTTACTTCAAATATGGCTTTATTTGGACTTTGAAAGAGAAATGACCATATAAGCAGCAAGCTTACACATGAGCCTTTTAAAGTCTTTTAAAGCCATCAGATCTACAAGAGGGACAGTTTTTGAATAGAGACCACCTTCTTTACATGATGAGTAGTACATGCTGTTTAGTGAAAACAACAAAGGGGCTTTCCATTAGAAACAGATGTTTACATATCCAAGTTATTATGAGACAACACATTTAATACCACTGGCTGCACACGCATAATGCTTGTACACACCATGTTTGTCTCTACGTGTATGTTTCTTATTAGTACCAGTTCACTGCTAGAGAAAGAAACTCCTTCAGTCATTTTGTTTTGTCAGAGCTTTCTTTTGAAATAAAATGTTATCTTTGTTGTTCAACTCGTGATAACCCAGTGGGACACCATATGTGAGTTGGAGAACAAGAGGTATTCCAGTTTCTTCTTATCGAACCACAACCTGGCTCTTTATTGAAGTGATCCTGTGTCACGCTTGGTGGGGAAACAACCCATCTGACAGCATGAATCCCCAAAGATAAGATAGCAGAGGTCATCATCATCTTCCCCTCTTCGGGGAAACCACAGTTGACAGCAACATTGTGTAATATAACATAGAGGCTGAGACAAACTCAGAGGAGTGACTGCTTCCATTGCAGTTACATATATGCCATATGCATCAACATAATGGCTAACAATTTACATTAATGAGACAAGACAGGCATTAATATCCTTTAACATTGCAAAAGCTGTTCTTTTAGTTCCAAGCCATTTACAAAATCTGGCCATTATGGAAAGAGAGTGAACAACAACTGAACCACACACCTGGAAACAGCTGCAGAAAACCTCAGCAAATGAAGAAAGTCTGTGCACCCACCCACATGCATGCACAGAAGCAGAGAGCCACAGTTACAGCAAATGCCATTCCATCCAAAAGTGTAATTGCTTAACTTGCTGCAGCTCATTTGAGACTAACAAATTTCAACTGGCAAGACGTGGAAGGGGTGTTATTTAATGATAAAGGTTCACATGCTGATGTATTTTCTGTGATTGAATACCCTACACTTGACCTGGCTAGCCATAACTGTTCCCTTGGCAAAAATTCTCTCAGAGAAATAGGTCTGGTATCCCTACCATTCACAGCCATTTCCACTGGCACAGAACACACTGAAACAATTGGAGTGGGGCTTGGACTGGATTTTCTTTCTGTGATGATTCATACAGAAGCATCCAAGAGAAGAGCTGCTATCAAAAGAACTAAGATGGGTACAGAATTGCATATAATACAAAGGATTATCGTTATTCACTGTTATTCCTGCTCCAATGCAGGTCACTTTGGATGTCATTTGTTGATACTAGAGTGTTTCTTGCTCTGTCTATGTCATTGCCGCATGCTTTGTTTCTCTGATTAGTTGTATGTCTACCCAATGGCATCCAGGAGCAGTTTCTTCTGGTACTTTCCCCTGGAAATCAAAGTCGAACCCAGAGGAACCAGATAAAGTCTTTGCACTGAAGAGGAAAAGATTTGGAATGACTGACCTGACTACACTACAATGGTGATCTTTGAGGAAGATCAGCAAGGTCTATGGCAAGGTGCCCTCTCCAGCACCTTGAATAATAATAAATAAGAATAAAGCAGGTATAAAAAACTGAAGGATGAATTTCTTACCCTGGGAACACTGTGGTATGCCACACTCCTGGTGTCTGAAGTGTGGTAAAGTGGTAAAGCACCATGGACCAACAGTGGAGTTATCTGGGTTGCGGCAGTAGTTTTCCCTGAGGTCCTTCTTCCTGAATCTCTTCGACATGAATCTGTTGGAAGCAGAGTGGCAGTTAAACAAAAATGTGTACCATGGGCAGCTGCGAAAAATTTCAGCTCAGATAAAGAGAAGAAAATTACTAAAGACAGGCAAACCATTTCTTGTTTACAAGAAAACCCCTGCCTGTTTGAAAGCTGTCTATAAACAAGGCTGGAGAAGATCAACAAGTGTAAAAATAACCAACGTCAGTGACAAAGGACCGAGTCATCAATGACATGATATCGTTAATGAGAGATGACACATTAATATGTAAAAGTGATGACGGCTTTTCCTTGAGGGCTGTTCTGGATGTAATATAAACGCACTGACAAATGACTAAAATCTTTAACATCAGGAGAGCACATGGCTGTGGTCACCAGTTGTGATGATGGACACAGTGATTTTTTTGACTCAAGCGGTGTTTTTCCAGGATGATGAAATGATAAAAGCAGTGAAAGGTTCGTCGTTCAGTGCCGGATGATGACATGGACAAAAATGAGCAGGCATTTCCTTGAAAATCAAAAATGAGGGGGACCCTTTCACTGATTTAAAAAAAATGCTATTTGTGTTCATGGTGTGTGTGTATGTTGGTGTGTGTATGTCAGAGGTTCCTATGCCTATAAGCTGACTGATAAAAACACACAAAGTGCCTGAGTTTAATTATCCAATTTGCAGAGGCATAAACTGTAGTCTGATAAAGCAGGTTCACTGGAGGTACAAACATACATGGCCAGCTTTGATTCATCTGCTGTTGAAACGACTCACTACAAACCCTTTCAAAGTCACTTAAAATACAAATATGCAGCAGAGGAAAGAGCAGTTAATTTTCTCTTTCTTGTTTGCTCTTCTTTGTGACTATTACACTGCCTACTGTATTTTTTCCCTCTAGGATAATAAAACCTGTCAGCTTTTCCACATAAAAAATAGGCAACAACTGAAGGAAAGTCAAGCTAGGCGCAAGTCAGGTTTGTGAAATGAAGAAAACAAAAGAGAAAGAGAAGGAACAAAGAGGATAGAGGCATAAAGACTTTCTATGATAAGCTAATACAATGGGTCTAGTGGTTCATAATGGGACTATAGTAAACACAGTCTTATTTTACAGGTAATTTCTTCTCAGCTCTCCATGTTTTTCCAAAGTACTCATCCCTTGTGGGAAAAGATATGTGAGCTGTTTCAAAGGAAAGTCTTGAATACTCTTCATGAGAATGCATTCAGCTCCTAAGGAAAGCATTTGCTAACACTCTAAAATGTGTCATACTGTGCTGAGCTTTTGAGAACACGATGCTATTTTTGCCTAAAATAAATCATTTTAAAGGGGACCTGTGCAATCATCTCGTTCCTTGAAAAATAAAACATTATCTTACTCTTAGACTAATAAAAAGAAAGCACACCAACATGTTGAAAAAATTAGCTTTATCTGAGCAGTTAGATGAGGGGATTTACCTGGAGTTTAACTATAGGCTCCATATTAGATATGATCCTAATCCTGGTAAAACACACACGCATGCCCCTCAACACACACATATGGCCATTACAGGAAATGGTGTGTGACTCTGTAAAGCATTACAGTGAGGTCAGTTCTGATGAATGACTGCTCCCAGGAGCCTAATCAAGCCCTAATATATCATACTCATGCTCACACATATAGACTAGCCTCTAGCTACCAGCTAATTGCATCTCTCACCAGCCAACACTAACATTAACAAGCAGCTTATCACATTATATTGTTTGACACAGAGGTGAAAGGAACATCAGACTCTTACTTGTGTTCATGAGGAATAGGGGAGGCCCAGGCCTGGCACAGGATCCCACTCGCCGTCATTGACCTGCGCCCTCTGTAACTCTGGCCTGTCCCCACTATGCATTCCCTTACATAGTCTGAAAAAAAAATAGATGATGGGGAGAGAGAGGTGGAAGTGTGATGAGTTAACAACTTGATCGCAGCTCTTATTTTTTTTGTATGTGTATATAAAAATCCAGTGCAGATGATGAAGAAAACAGAGAGAGGGCGTCATAATGCTGAGCTCAACTAAGACCTGACATTGCCAAAAGTCCAATCTGTTTTCCTAATCACAAGTATCTGGATTCAGTAAAATGGGTTACACAACCTAAATGTACACTCTTGTGGTCAGTCAGACTGAGATGGGGCGGGGAGTTCCAGTGTTTACACAAGCACCGCTTAATGAGAGAAAATGAACCATAACGTGCTGCGGCACAATAAACACGACAATTGTCCTTGCCCATACTTGTCTTCCCCACGAGGGTTGCCGTCATTACAGACATGAACTCACAGGAATCAATAAAAGCCATCACAAACTGATTCTATTGGAAGTGAGAGCATGCAGAAGGGTTTTCTGCTCTGATGGATGGACATGATGGCAGCGAGAGTTACTGGCTCAGCTGGCAGAGAGAAAAGAGGGAACATTAAAAGGCACCTTTCTTTTGATAGAGTTGGTAGTTGAAATTCTGATGGCTTTGAGTTCCTGGAGAGTTTCTGTTGAACGAAAGCCACTGGCATTTCCTGTTGCTGTGATCATAGAGGAACGCTCTAAGAAAGCAAAGGGGTCAGAGAAAACAAGGGAAGAGTGAAAATTTATAATAATCAGTAGTCTGATTTCTTAAAGCCAGAACAATTAACACAGGCACTATGAAAGATAACTCCTACTAAACAGTGTAGATTACAAAATACATAGTTTTAACAATAATAGTAAAAGAAGCTGCAGACCCATCACTTACAGTACTTTACACCTGAAAGGGCAGGACAACTGGCACACATCCTGTGATCATTAAAAGACTATCAGGACAAAAGCGGTTCGAGTAGCACTAGAAGACAAACCTGCAGGTGAAGGGGAGTCTTTTGTTGCGGGTGCAGGCTTTGGCACACTTGGATATGCTCAGCTTTATGCTCAGGTGGGTGGCATCAGGAGATGATGCAACCAGTTGGATGTTGTCAGATTTCTGGTAGTCCTGGAGTGCATTTCGTCTGCCCTCTGAGATACAATAACATCACCATTCAACAGCATTAACTGGATAAGTTAAGCTGACACATTGGCATTACTATGATAATCTATTATTGTTTAATATTCCCACAGTCATCAGCAGACCTCTCTGTTGTGGGAGGCAATGTGGATGATCTGCCAAGACAAACATTGTACAGCAGCATTACAAAGCATGTGTCATTTGAGTTATAAGGCAGTGATCCCTGTGTGTGTATAGTTTTTATGTGTTTGATTGTCACCTCAGCAATAATGTCTGCATCTCTGCAGCCATTATTCCTGCGTCTAATGTCTGCATATCTTAGGCTTAAAGAAAATAAATCCATGTCACTCATTTATTTCCATTTCTGCAAGTCTTTAGTTGTTTGTCTAACCTAAATCAAAAGCAAAAATAAATAAATAAATAACTAAATGACTAAATGGTCCAGCTAGAAAGGTGGTAAAAACTTGATTATTCTTGAAAATATCATATAAATCACTTGACACATTCAGTGTATGGATGCCTCATGAAGAGGTACGCAATCCGGGGATCGCTGAGGACCAGGGGCTCCACCTCTTGGTGGTTCTTCTTGTTCTTCAGGGGCTCTCTGTTTGTCTGACCCTCAGCTTGAGTTGAACGCCTGACCGAGTGCCAAATGGAGCACTGAACCGAGCAGGTCTCAGTGTGTTAGAACTACGGGATCACTGATCGATTTACAGGATTACAAAACTTCTATTACTTTCCCACCTCAATACCGTTATCCAGTCAGCTGTGTCCCGGTGCACTCTGTAGACCGCACAAGAGTTGAGATAAAAAAAAAATGTCTGAGGTGCATGAACTAAAAGCCAGAAACCTGCGCCAAAAATCCCAAGTAGGGGGAAATTGTTTGCATTTCTTATCACGGCAAAGTATCCTGGACAAAGCTCTTCCCGGGCGTCTGACAGCCTGCGCTGCACGGAGCGCAAACCCGTGCGTTCTGACAGCAGCGCCGCAGCCTGTCACAGGCGGTGTGGGGAGCAATCCAAGCGGCACTAAATAGTTTCGACAAAACTTACCAGAGCACGAAACGACGAAGAGTCCGAAAATCAGCTGGTAAATCCGCATCGCCCTCGGCACGAAAACAGCTTGGGAAACAAACAGAAAGGCTGGCGCGCAATGCTGCCTGACTGCAACCTGGGTTTGTTGATTCCACCACCGCTGCTCAAATGATGCGTCTCCTCTCTCTAAGTACTCAGCCCCCACACCCCCAACCACTCCCCCCACCACCCCTGACCCACTCCGTGTACATCTTCTTTCCCCACCTCTTGGTGGTTCTTCTTGTTCTTCCTTTTTTTTTTTTTTGTTTATCTCTCATTTTTTGCTACCTATCACAGACACTCAGGCGGACATGAGGTACACACACATTTGCAGGGACGCACGCACGCAATGACCGATGCTGTGTTCCGTTGTGCCTGTTTGGATTGTTAAAGTGCTGTTGTGATATTTGTTTGTTCAGACCAGAAACCAAAAGTACCACTTAAAGATCTTAAATGTTACATCTTTACCATAATTTAACTGTCTTGTATTAAGCCATTGACTGCATAAGAACTGGACAAACCTATTGTGACACCCACAGGTTTTTCTGAAGAGAAGTTCTGAAGGCTGTACTGCTTAGGCCTACGTTGCAAATGTGCAGAATGAGCAGACTGGATCGCATCCACCTTATCTTGGTCACAGTTGAGCTATTTTGGCTTGACTGGCTTAGAATATGCTATCCCATGGTGCTTATTAATATTACTTTACATAATTCCATCAAATGTATCCAAATTTATTGTTTAATTAGTGACATTTCAAATGTCACTAATTAAACAATATCAAAAAATGAGTGCTGGGAGAGCAGAATTGAGGACAAGCAAAGATCTGCTGGCACCCAATGTCACTCAGTCTGCTGCTAACAGAGGTTTGGTCCATTTTGCCAAAAGGTGTCACAGCTCCAAGCAGACTTCATTTTGGAAGGGTCCTGAAATGATCTCCCCTGGCTCCTTCCTCCTTTAGCTTATCTTCACTGGAGGAGCTTTGGAGCTGCTGGCAAATGTTTGCAGATCTCCTGTTTCAAATGTTGTTTAACTGGTGTCATTAGAGAATGATGGCATTTATTTTGACAATGCATGGTTGGCACAAGCTAACCATGTAAGCTTCATGTTGCTTAGCTAAATTTCATCCTGTGATCTTTCAAGGCCAACCTAAAGCCAATTACAGTGGTCCGTTAGTTGAATAAACAGTACATCTCTTTAAATGTAAATGATTATGCTCAGTTTGGTCTTTATTCACAGCACAGAAGCTGCTCTCAGCACTCAACATGCTGCTAAGCGCCAAGCAGCAAACGTGATGACAGCTAGCTAATTGTCATGCTGCCAGCAGTATTCAAAAGGCGCTACCCCTAATTATGAATAACTTTGTTGCATTGTAGACTTTTAGCTGATGTGGTACAAAAGAAATTCACCCCCTCTGCAGTTCTCATGCATGTTCAATCTAATTTGGAGACCAAAAGCATCTTTTTAAGCAGGCAGTAAATATGTTTATTTCTGCTGCAAATTGGGACATTTTTAAGATGTGGTCAGTGGCAATTCACCGACGTGTTTTTGAAGTCAGCCCCTAGTGGTCAGTCAAGGAGCTGCAACTTTTCATCCTTGCGTTTTGGCTTCAGTGTGGAAGTAGGAATGATACGCAGATCTTTGGTCAAAGAAACTTCATTAAATAAATAATTTAATGACAGCAGACTGCAAATTTCAGTAATGAACAGTTCTCAAACATAGACAACAAATCCCAGAGGAAAGTGTATTCTGTTCAAATATCATATTGTGGCTCTTTTGTTTCATTTTCCTGAAGTGACATGGAATAAATGAAATGGATATTGGCAGCTGCTTGTCAGCAACGGGAAACTCATTAGGGACTTCAGTTTGTGTATGTGTGTTTGGTGGAGACATGGGTTGTTTATGCAACTTTACATCTTCCTTCTGTCACAGATAAGAAGGAAGCTCAGTGTTGGGGTGTGTGTGTGTGAGTGGGGACAAGACACACCAGTCCATTTCCTGAGTGCCATCTCTATTTCCAGTGA
This sequence comes from Zenarchopterus dispar, assembly GCA_028564865.1. Classification (NCBI taxonomy): domain Eukaryota; kingdom Metazoa; phylum Chordata; class Actinopteri; order Beloniformes; family Zenarchopteridae; genus Zenarchopterus; species Zenarchopterus dispar. The sequence goes on along the minus strand of JAOWBL010000021.1, from coordinate 9,794,745 downwards.
TGACAGCATGAGATAACAAACCTAGCCAGCCTTGCAGCACATTTTCAAGCATCTTTGATACAAAAGTCACTCAGCATCACTGCAGCCCTTCAGTGATGGTGTTTGATTGGAAGCATAGTGAATGGATATAAATGTAGCTGACTTGCTGCAGACGGAGATTTAAAACATTGTAGGTTTTCCTGGTACCAGTCTTACGATAACACTATGTGGGCAAAACAACAACAGAGTAATAAATGGATAGATACGTAGGAGGAGACTGACTCCATGTATAACTTCTCTGTGGTTCAGTGAGTAATGCTCCTGAAGCTTCCTGGGAGGACTACAGAGTCCTCTGCAATAATAAACAATCAGCGATGAGTCAGATACTTTCACTGAAGGAAAACACATTTTTGCTCCTTTAATAATTCACTGTCCTTCTATATGTCAGCGTTTACATACACATATTATAAATCCTCATACGCTGCATCTTGCAGACAAGAATGCATCCGCATTCCTTTTTCTTCTTTGCATTCTACATAAATTTCCCTACAAAGGCATTCCCAAGCATTCATGCCTCACACATACAAACAGCACACAACTGTATAACCTTCACCAGTCTGCAAAAAAAAAAAGTCCCCATCGCCACACTCTTACTGACTCTCCTCTCAAGAATCCAGTGGGTGTTTTCACCGAGAAGCTTCTGCTAGGAGATGGAAATTAGAGAGACCCAGTAACCCACTGCCTTGCTCTTATGAGTGCCGTCACCATTCGAGACTTCCCACATCTGTAACTGGTTATTGCCAGAAACTTCATATTTGGTAATGAAAAGAGGAAATTCAATGGGTGATGAAGTTGATATGGAGAATGAAGAAGCTGATAAAAAGAATGTTAATGACACAATGGATTTTCCACTGAGAGCAGGACTATTTGTGTGGATATTTGTAGAGTCTTGCAGATTATATTTAAAGATTTGTTTGAACCTTTTATGTGCATTGTATTGCAACCTATCTCCTCTGTAAAAGCATGTATATGTCTATGTGCACATCCTAATGTCCACTAAATGAGTCAGACCTCTGTGTGACCTCACATCATTCCCGCTTCCTTTCCAGACATCAGTCTTACAGTATGACCTTATACACAAGAGAATGGAACATTTAGAGATCTGATGGCAAGAATAACGACCAAACAGCTGGACAGTTTAAGTGTAAGAGAAAAAAAGGGATTAAATTTAGGAGGAATTGCATTGAATAAATTGAGATCTCTCGGATATTTTACTCTAATTAGACAAGAAGGACTTTTGGGGGGTTGTGTTTGTGTGTATGTTTGCAGGGTTGGTGTTGAAGCGGGGGTGGGCAAGACGCTGTAAACAAAGATACTGTGTCAAAAGATCCCCCTTTAAACAAACACACACTTCCTGTAGTCTCTGCATGTGATTGTTGCAACTGCTTGTAATGGTGATCTGCAGACATTTAACGGAAAAACAAGCCCACTGAATGAGGGCACTATCTCCCTCTATGGAAACTAGAAAAACATGGCTTTTCAGATGAAATGTGTAATTTCAGACTTTTAGCCATTGCAGCTCTACGGTCTGCTTCAAGTCACATTTCCATTAAATTGTTATTCCACACAAAAACAAAAAAAAGGCTCATAGAGTGGTAATACATCTGCACAACTATTCTTCACTATCGTGAATATCAGCAGAATGAGTCACCAACAAATTCCCAAAATTAACTTTAATGAGGCTCAAAAAGCCACTACACACATAAGAAACTCAATATGTCATTGATTTCTGTCCCTCTCAAACAGAAAGTGACTGCTTTTGTTGTTGTCAGTGACACACTGAAACTTTTATTGATCCCAGAAAGCAGAGACCAAATCTCACTGATGACTCACCATGATAGCGTTGACTCATCTTGGAGTTGTCATATCTGCAGAAATGACTTTGAAACTTTTCCTGTTTTCTTCCTTCTCATCCTTTTTTTTCACCGTTTTAGCTATTTAGCAGTAAACCAAAGTAGCATACGCATATAAAATTTATTCCAAACCTATGGCAAAAGTTAAAACACATAAACCTACCATTATTATTAATTTGCCAAAGCACATTAACTCCTATTACACTAGTCATTTGAATCCAACACATTCAGTTCACAGAGAACAGGCCATTTTTCTGCCTTTTGTCTCTCCTTCCTCCTATGTTTATGGGTGTTGATGTGAACATTTGAATCTGAATCCTGGAACAATTCATGAGCAAAACGGCCTGCTGACTTTGTATATCCACACAAAGCATAACTGTTTAAATCCCACATCCTTTAGCGTGTTACACATAAAGCGTGTCACAAAAACACATCACCATCGGACATGTGCTCTATTGTGCTGGACCTCTTAACGGTAGATGCCAGTCTTTCAAAAGTGCACAACGCTGACACAAACTGGAAAACACAACTAGGTTATGTTTACACACACAATCTTTATTGCAAAGGAATAACAGTTTTATGCATGTTTAGTTTTCAGATATAAATGTTTACTTATGACACAACTTTCCTGAACATAATGGGCCTTAGTAGCACCTTCACTTCCTGTCAAAACCACATAAATGGAGTTTGGAATTAATGATTAAAAAATTATTTTAAACAATTAACAATACAAGTGGATTAAACTTCATATCCACTGAATTTAGAAATTTAAAGTGTCCTTAATGACAGGAGAAGCAAAGTTCCAATTGTCCTTTTTACTATTGAAGAACAATAACAGCCCGATTGCAACACACAAGATAAAACATGGTAAACCAAACAGCAGCTCTTTAAATAGCACCTAAACCTGTGTTTTCTCATTTCTTTCACATCTGCTAGCAGTCAGCTTGTCTTGTCTGCAGCTCACTACTAATTTTCCCCCGTGTGATTCATGCAGAACTGGAGACACACAGGGGAGGAAAGGTGGCTGGTAAAATCAAAGCAATGGGCAAAAAAAAAAAAAGGCTGCTGTGGGGCAGAAGGTACATTTCATCCCACGTGTGCCTGTGTCAGGCCTCATACATGTAATTAACATGTTGATAGTGAACATGGCATGGAGCAGGCGGGAATTGCAAACAGCCTTCAGAGTCTAACTGAGTGATTTGCCAGACACTCATGCTGGGAACTTGAAGCATGAACACACACACACACACACACACACACAAAGGGCAAATACTTGCACACAAACACACAGTGAAAAGGTCTTTTGGCAGCAGCTGCTAAAGTTGCCCTGCTCCACTCCTTTTAGAAATGAAAAAGAACTCGCAGAACAAAGTTGGATGAAGGGTTTTCAACCACAGGAGGTAAACGTTTGTACTCCCTCTATCTCTCAATCACATTTTCAACTTGTTTTGCCATGCTTACCCAAATAAAGTGCTGTGCAATACTTTAAAGTAAGTTGAAGATGCTTTATAGATAATGGAGTGAGTTTTTGAAACAGATCTCAATCAGATGAGGAATATGTGTGGGCAAACTTTGTCTTTAAAGCAGCACAGACTCTCCAAGGTACAACAGTGGGTTTTGAAGATGGGTATGTGTCTGAGCACATATAATACTCCACCATGGTTTTTAAATTCTTTTTGGACTTTTGGCTGTCTCAGGTGCCTTTGTCTCATCATGTAATCCCAAACAGTTTCAGTGATGCTGAGATCATTGCTCTGAGGAGCTACTCAATCTGCTGCAGGAATTTCTGTTTTTCTCATAGGTGAAGATGGTTCTGTATGCTTCTAACTGTACATTATCTGTACATTTATGTTCGCCGACATGCTGCAGGGCGAACATGGGACTGGTCAGAGTCCTGATTCATGATAGTGCTGCATGAGGAATGTAAACATATCCACTGTTAAAGCATTTCATCGCTGCATGTGTGGTACATGGAAGTAAATCAAAATCAAACAAAGAAACCCCTTACTTTTATATAAGTTGTGTTTATGAGCATCTGAAAGCTGGTGAAGTCTTTATCAATGTTGAAAAATCCTTTCAAAGTCAAATTCTCACATGGGCCTCAGAGTCAGATGTGGTACAAATGTGGTCCATATGGCAACAAAAAGAACAGTAGAAATGGAAAAAGATGTATGTTTATTACTTTATAACAAAAAGTGAGTTAAGTGGTTTACTAAGTATTTTCAAACATCTTTTGAGCTAACACATTATTATGACAAAATACTGACACATGATTACATATATTTTATGATATCTTCTAATCTTATCCATCCATCCATCCATTCATCCATCCATATATCAGCCATTATGAAGGTCTGCAGAAACATGTCCCAGCTGTCACCGGTGAAGAGGTGGGGTACCCCCTAGAGAGATCCCACAGAGACAAACATACTCAGACTCACTTCTGTCATTAATTTAGAATCACCAACCAACAAAAATGAATACTTTTTGACTATGGTAGAAGCTGGAGAACCTGGAGAAAATCATCTGAACTCCTGAGAGAAAGTCTTGAGCCGGAACATAAACCAGGACATAACAGTACTTGAATGAAACCATTCCAGAAATACCCTTCACATTTAAGGGAAACATTGTAACTATTTTTTCCAAAGTTAACACAATTTCCTTAGGAGATCAAACAAAAGTCCAGATTTCAAGCATATCTTTACAGCTCTGTTCATGGCAACTTGTTTTAGGAAATGAACAGACACATCCTCCAGATTCATATCATTTTCCCTATATGTTCACCATGTAAAGATAACACTTCTATGACATCATGTGCAGGTTTCTGAGGAGTACCAGTGAAGCTAATTTTTCAAGCCTACGGGGAAAGCCCTGACTTGTCTTCACCCAACTCCAGTTGTGACAGTAATAAGCAAATAGCTTGCATTAAGAAGCCTCTCAGTCAGTTGGAACATCTCCACCTTACTTCGGCTGCCACAAGTTAGATATTTTACCTTAGCTTAGCTCATGGTAACCTAAGATACTAAATATGGTGCAAAAAACATGTCCATCTTCTTATTTGTCAGATGACGCTACCAAAACGACATTTGACACAATTAATATTGGACGTGAGCTTTGCTGGATCTATCACAGCCATTCATTGCAAGCTGAACAGCCGAGGGCAGCCTGTGGTCCAGCTAGGTGGCTTGGTCAGAGCAGTCAGCACCAGTAGTAGTTGGACGACAGTCAGAGGGCAAGTTGGTCTGGTCAGGTCCAGGGCAAAATGTGGTTTTCAGCTGGCAGTGAAAATGTCTGCAGCCAAGCTAATGGCTGCTGACCAGAGGTAGCCTTTGGCCAGCTAATCCAGGTGAGCCATCTTCATCTTCAGACCCTTCTAGAACAATTTGGAGCCAGTTGTGCTCGCTTAGATTTTAATTTACTTCTTAGATGTTAAAGTTCACCAAAAGGTCTTAAATGCTAAATAGCTACTTAACACCATAAAATACAATGAAGCTATAACTTAAAAAATCCTGCCCCTAATTACACATAGATTTATGGCTTTACAGGCTTCATACAATTTAAAATTTTACCTCAAGAGTTACATAAAAAAGAATCCCTGTGCAGTTGTCATTGATATGAATCCTGGCTGTGGAGATATTTATTTATGTATTTATTTTTAACCGTGGCATCACCAACACTGACCAACTTTTAGAGTCATCTCTTAGTGGTCATTTGATAAACTGCGAGTGTTCCGTACTTCTCCAGTGGCTTCAGCTTTGAAAACCAGTTGTCCACAAGCTACCTTGTGACATCACAGGCTACTGGCATGTCACAGTACCAGTGGTGACTGGTACAGTAAAGTGGGGACTCACTGCTTTGAGTTTCCGCCACTGCATTATTCAAGGTATATCTTTTTTATCAGCCAACAAGCAATGTTTTTGCTGCTTTTTCTTTGGAAAACACAAATGGTTAGGTATATTTATTTCGTCAAAGATTTTCAAATGAAAAAGTAAAAATATTTTATGGCATATATTCTTTTCATCCATGGTTACTTCCAGCAACTTTAATACCTTTGGAAACCTTCAGTCAGTGGAATAATGAAACCAGCTGCAGGAATGGGCTTGTGAATGTGTAAGATTGACACAAAACATTATTAAAATTCTGCACACATTGTTGAATTCCATATGGTTCCTTTAATGAAATCTCAAAGTTTCAATATCGTTTATAAACTAAGCCATATTATATGAAAAACTTTAACAATGTACCTGATCCCTAGCAAAAATAAAAGAAACTGTGCACCACATGCACTGCATGCCCCCCCACAATCCTAGGAACTCACATTACCAGTTAATATGTTTTAGGCCTCACTTTAAACACAGCAAAAATCTACAAATCAAGTCCCAGGCTGGGTTGGAAAGGAATGTATCAGGTTTAGGCACTTCACCTGGACAGATTTTTGTTTTTTCACTTACACAAACATAACCATAAACTCACAAAGAGGCAGGCATTGCAAACAGAAAGAAGAAAAGAAAGAGAGAAGTAAATAAGATATTAAGAACAGGCAAGTGCGTGCTCACACTTATGGGTTCTGGAAAAGACTGAGGCATTTGCTGATAATGCATGCCAGGTGCATGTTTAGTGTTATTTCCAACTAAGCACCATCTTAATTTCTAAACATTTGTAAATATATTTATAGAGTTTCTTTTATTGCCATTTTCAGCTGTATGTGTGGTTATTCCAAAAGCTTTGAGGTAAATTTTTACATATAGCTTTTTTATTATATATACACATGTTATCAGATTTTTACATACTGGGGAAAAATGGTGTCTTTTGAATGTAATCAAACCCATGAAGCAGCAATTTATGCTATATTACACATGACAAAATGTCCATGACCCCGATGATTCTGCAGTGTTTTGCTAATGATGACGGAAAAACCTTGACCTACTCTGTTCCTGCTTACAAGAAGAGTCCTTTTTTGATAGCTAGAAAAAACAAATGGAGCCAATTAAAAATTTTGTTGCTACCATAAACCACATTATAATTACCAGATTCAGAGAAGTTTATTCAGACTTGGGTTGATTGCCCTGAGAAGTGACCCAGAGGCTGCTGAGGCTGTTGGAGTTAAACTAAAATTGTCACAAAGTTGCAATAATGTTCCAAATATAGCATTTTCTAGTAAGAATCTACGCAAATGGGTGTTATAGTAATGTCACAATAATGTTATTGAACTTTGAAGGGGTTTACTAATGATAAGCTGATCCTTGCAGATCCATAGCCTATGCTGTGGAAGCAGCATCATTGTTATGTGTCACATCCTGCAGTTGATGGCAAAGATCCAAAAAATCTCTCAAAGGCTTTAACTTAACCACCAGTGAGTCAGAGAACTCCAGATTTTCATGAGCCAGACTGAATGAAAATAAGTCTTTGCTTTCTTCAGAATTATTACAAATATTACTGCAGAAAATAGTACGCTGGATGAAATGAATGATAGAAAAAAATAAAGAAGCAAAAAAAAAAAACATCCATCACTCAAGTAGACAGTGCATTAGTCACTGTCCTGTTCAGCATCATGTGCCAGAGCAATTGCATCAGCTTTTTAACTGACAAGTTTTGAAACCACAAGATGTTCCAATTCTGCTATTTAAACCTTTCACATGAAAACAAAAATAAGGAACATACATGAACCCACATTCCAGTTATTCTTGAACTCCACTTTAAATCTGAGCCTGGTAAATATGAACACAACTTTTACATAAAACAGTCCTGTAAGAAGTAACATAATGTAAGAAAAGTGTGTGATGGATCCACAGAAAACAACAAATTTCTCCTCCATGGTGTGCAAAATAGCAGGATTCCGATCATCTGTCAGACCCACAGACTGAACAGGAGGAAGTGGAGAAGACCTCTGTGATGGCACCTGCAGGTTTTCTGAAGACTTATTTTGAATCCTGAAATTGTGGAAGTTGCTGTCTTGCCAAAACAGACTGTCAAACTCCTGGTTAATTTAAAAATAGACAAATGGGTGGAATGAGCAATCATAGAATAAGCATGCATGAAATAAAGCCACCTTAGCTCATTTAGCACAACTATTTTCACTTTGCCTAGTTTATGCTAATCTGTAATGCTAACTGGGATTACTTTACATCATTTTGATCGAATCTGTCCAACTTAAGTTGCTACCAAAATAGTATTTGAAATGAGTACCACTGGACGTAGGCGTGATTTCCACTGGGGACAAGGGGGAGATACTTTTCAATATTGCGGTCATGTCCTTCCCACTTTCAAAGTCATTTATACATTTGTAAACACAAGTCATAATCACCAGTGAGATACAGAATATTGTCACAGCGGTGAAGTTGTGTTGTCTTGAGCTTTTGTCTCGCATGTATTTCCTGTTTTATTTTGAAATTCTGACTCTCCTCTCATTTCAGATCACTTGCCCTTCCTTGTGTCACGTGTTTTGGCTTCCCTGATTCCAGATTGTGTCCACCTGTTCCCCGTTCCCTCCAGGTGTATTTATTGTCTGCGTCGCCCTTTGTCTGGTGGTGAAGTGTCTCTGTTTGCAATTCACTGAAGCCCTAGTTTTGCCATAGCCATTGTCTGATTCTTGTTTTAGACTAAGTATTTTGTATGTTTCATGTTTGAGTTTAGTAATGAGCTTCATAGCCTTTTCGTCCTACGGGATTGATTTCTGTTCTTTTTGATTAATCTGTTTTTTGGAGTTTTTTTCATCCTGTGGGATTGTTTTTTGTTGGACAATAAATTATATAACTGGATTTTTCCTGCAATTGAGTCCTCGGCTCATTCTGGGCTTGACAAATATAGTGGGACAGACTGCCAATGTGAAATGTATAATACACATTCTTTCGGTGGTCCTTCTAACAGGTCAGTAGAAATGTCTGAAGCTAATCTGTCAGTGAATACTGGCATGGCATTGGTTAGTGAAGTTAGGTTTAAGTTGGATGGTCAACAGACATTTATGGACCTGAGACAGTCTCATTTAGGTCCTGCCAATAAACTACCAACCCAATGACACAACTCTTTCTTTTGTGCTTGAAAGGTTTTTATGTTACATATTAATTTCCATATTGAAAACAATAAGTGCTTGCACTTTTTTTTTCAATATTCTGTATGGACTCTGTCAGAGAATGCTGTCCTGGTAAATACAAAACAAAGGGCAGCAGAAACTCTGATCTGAAGTAAAAAGGTCTTTTTGATTTGTTGACAGTGAAAGTAAGAAGTTTATATAAGTAGAGAACACAGATGATGATGATGAAAATATAAAGTTGAATTAAAGAAAAAATAGGCCTACTCTAACAATGTTTCAAACATGGTTTATGACTCCTGTTTTCCTTAAATATTTATCCATAAGTGTTTAATGTCAGAAGACAGATGTGGAGGAGCTGGATCAAAAAATTGACAGTTAAGACAAGAGGCAGAAAACACAAACTTACATTAACCCTTTCATGCACAAAGTTATAGAAATAAATGAAAAAAAAAACAGTGTAGTTGATGATTCAAAACTGATCACACATAAAATGCAAATAAACGGTGAAGATTTCTAATTTCTAGTCCTGGACGATTGTCCTTCAATTTAATAACACAGAATGTAGGACAGCCTTTTCTCATATTTTAGAACCATGCACTCTGGTAGAATATATGATTATTTTAAGCCTAAGTATTTTGATTTTGAGTCACTATATAGTCCCAATGTATGTATAAATGCAGGAAATGAAGTCTCTGCTGGACGACCCTAAGTCTCTGTTCTGTGTCCCCCCCACTTTTCAAGCCAAAGTTTCACCCATGCCACTGGAGCTGAAACGAGGTCTAGCAAAACTCCAGTTGAGCACCAAAGAGTGAACCCTCCATGAGCCAATGCTCGGTTAACTAAGGCAGGCTTTAATCTACAGTACTCAGACACCTGGCTCTTACTGAGCTAAGAGGCCTACTAGCATTACCTCACACTCATTCTGTTAAAGTTTATCCATCTGTCATCATGTCTGATGTTTCTAATGAAACATTTCAAATGAGCACTTCTGGAGATGAAAAGGACACGGTAGGAGCTCTGATGCAGCATCGCTGGGACAGGTGAGCTGATGTTCGCCTAAACTGCCTGTAACCTCAAGGTCCCCGAGGCTTTGACAGAGCTAGGTCCTGGTGGAAGTGTGAGCAAAGTTGGTCAGTTCTAAAAAGTACAGGCCAACCTTGAAGGTGGCTTGTCTGGAGGGGGCAGCTGATCCAACTTCTGTCCGGACAAACAGCGAAGAATAAGGTGTTCACTGGTTATTCCAGGTAGCAACCTTCATCTGTGGACTGTTAGGCTTCTATCCAGTATGCGGAAGTCAAGACAGTCTTAAGCACTTTGTTGCTAAAGTGATAACAGCTAGCCATGAACTATTACCCAAAAGATCCTACCCCTAATTAAGGATACATTTTTGGCTTTATATAATTTTCCATGAAAAGGAACATAAACATGTCCTACTATATAGTTGTTATGAATATGAAATCTAGTTATGGAGACCAAAACTGTCTTTTGAATCAGGTTACAAATATATTCATTTCTGCAGCAGAGTTGGACAATTTAATAAAATCATTGGACATTGTCAAGCTTTTGGAGCCAGCCAGCCAGTAGCATTTTTCTTCCCTAGCAGGATTGTGTTAGACTTGGAAGTCAGATAGATATAGGTAAATCCCTTTGGTCAGACCAGCCTCCCTCCAAGGTAGAGGTGGTTTACACATTTTCTTCACTGTAATTACACATTTTTAATGCAGAAATGCCAATATCAAGCCACCTTTTTAAGCAACACTTAAAAAATAAAACAAAATCTTTCCAAATAAGATTCTAACTAGAACAGAGAGTGTTGAAAGTGTGCACTGGTTGATCTCCTGCTTCATCTTGTCCTTCCCCAGTAAATGGTTTGAATCTTTTTACATTTTGAACTGAGCAATTAGCTCCACAGACATTGTGGACACTGATTTAATATTTACACTGATTCTTTGGCACCATTCTGTGAAAGTCATGACAGTATATGTCATCAACATGTCTTTTACAGTCAAAGAGGCCAGGCTTGTTTCATGAAATTTCCTGACATAAGATTACTGAATATGTACATTTTTCAGACTGGGTTAGTTAGTTAACAAAGATCAGGCTGAGGCAATAATGTCACTATTTTAATATTTTATTTTCTATAAGGGCTTTAAACATATGCTAAATAAATATGGATATTTTGTTCTGTTTGGTCTGTGGTAGAAGTACAGACTTTCAGCTTCATGAAGTATTCTGAATTTCTAATTTAAAAATTGATGTAAAACATTCCTCTGTCTTTTCCTGCATCTGTAACTTCTTAAACCAGGCATTTTAAAGGGTATGACCTGGTGCCTATTTACAAGAGGATCCTATTTCAACCTCCCTTCTAGAATATTCCTGTTCAGCACACGTACAACGACCTCCCTGCCTGGTGCATCTCCAAGAAAAACAAACATTGTTAGACTCACCACTCCAAACTGCAGCCATACAGGTTCTTAGATTACCATCAGACAAACAAGTGCCATCAAGTAAAGTGTATGGCATGGACATCTGCTCTTTAATGGTGGCGTTAGCATCTGGCCTTTCACTGCATTTCTCCAGGCTGGAGATAAGGAAGCTCTCTGTGTCAGTTATGTTGCTGCAACTGGCACCACAGAATTAGAAACATGGGGATAACAGCTCTGTCAGAACTCACTGCAGGGCACTCTGCCATGCTGCTTGTTATCATTTACACTGATAATTTCCACCTGAAAGGACTGGTGCTATTCCCCTCACTCGGCGAGTCATATGAAAACGCATATGTGCATCTTTAGGGAGGAGTAACTCAGCAAATAGGACTGTTTTTTTTTTTTGTTTTTTTTAAACAGATCTGCTACATATTGCCCTGGATAGCAAAAAATAGTCAAAGATGGTAAAAAAGATTCTTCCTATGCATTAAGTTATAAAAAGAAATATAGGTGATGTACAGATGTTCAACACCGGTGGTTCTCAAGTAGTTTGGCTTTGGGATCAACCAACACCCCCAATGACAAGCCGTTATACAAATTGAGGAAGTTTGAAGCTATCAAATTATCTAATGAAAGATAATGCAGTTTAACGTCAGCTTCTACAGAAATAATATTAATAATATGATAATATTAATGATGCACAAAGATAAAATAATAAGAGTAACAATGAAGAAGCACTCCCAAAAAGATTTAAAAATATGTGGCTTTATCTGAGAGTCATACTTTCATAAATATATTACTATAGCTGAGTACCCACTTATATATATTAAGCTGTGCTGGTTATAACTGTACTAGTTTCTTAATCAAGCTTTAAACATAAGGCTGATATATCAGTCATCCTCATTCCACCAACAGCCATTTTTAACAGACACAGCTGGTGTTTTCCTTCCTTTAAATATGTAGCTTTATTTTAGTAAAGTTTACCTTTACCTGAGCCAAAGGCCTGTGTCCCACTGAAGACAGGTACATTTATGCACTTGAACTGGTAAATTACTCATTTTTATTCCAGTTACTGTGGTTTAAGCCATCCTAAAAAAGTTTAATATGTCTCTGAATTGTAATTTTACTGCACCGACCAGATCTGATTTGATTTAGCCTTTGAGATGCAGCCTTCAAGAGAAGTATTTCTAACACCAAAGAAAGATTTTGTTAAATAGACTCAAACAGACTCAAATGTCAGTTACATCAACAAGGTTTTTATTCTGTTTCAAATATAGCCCAAATTTTTAAATCATGCAAATTACTGAAAGGAACAGCATCAAATTTGATGTTTTATTTATTATAAATTGATCTTTATCTTCAGCTCCGCATTCACTGTATATGAGACTGGATATATATATAAAACAATCTGTCACATGCTTTTTTTTTGTCTAAATATAAATTACATTGATTTTGAGACATTTTGTCTTTCTTTCCAGTTTTTATCAGTGGTAATGAGTGAGTCAATACATCTGTCAAATTATGTACTTATAATCTTTACAATACAAATTGTAATAATTTCTCACCACATGAGTGGTGCATATAGGGGCCTTTGGGTAAGTGTACAAACAATATATACAAATTCAATGTGCATGCCTCTTCCCACACACAAACAGGGATTTACGATGGAAAAATAAGCAATGAAAATATGTCTTACATATTTTCCAGGTACATTTTGAGTGATTTAAACATCACATGGTAAATAGAAAGTAAAAAGAAACACAATTTTATTAGAATAATATATTGATTTTTTTCTGCTTTTGTTTCACATTCTCAGCTTTGATTATACGCTCTTATTTATTTGTGGGTACTATAAATATCTGCATCCATGAGTAACAAGGATTGGTGCTGACAGAAGACTTTTTGTAATGTATCTTTAGAAAGAGATTATTTTGACTTACCAGTTCAAACTGATATTTGACTTATGTGCAACTTTGTGTTTCAAAAGCAAAAACAGGGAAATACCATTCTCTGCCTGTACATTGTGTATCCATCATGATCATTTCCATGTAAGGCTGTATGATGTAATTTACAAGATGTTCATTCAACCATTGTGGAAGAAGCATGAGATGGTGTTTTTTCTTCTTGTAGCCCAAATGCTGTTTTTGTTTGTACTCTCGATTTTTCCTTGCACGTAACTCACAATAATCATCACTTCTTTAACATTTTTATATTCAGATTTTGTAATGCTGTTTATGAGAACTTAGAACAAAAAAATTGTAATTGTTTCTCTACTTCACTTATGATTGTCTCAGTTTCACCATTTACACCCATTCTCATGAATTATCCTTCCTCATTCTTATTGCTTTCATCATTTATGTCTATTCATTCATCATGCAAACTGTGTTTTCATTTGGAAAATGACTTTAAAAAAGGAGTGTCCACATACATTCATGGTTAAAAGTGAAAGTAGAAGTTGTGCATGTGCATAAAATTTCTTACTCATTTAAATATATACAGAAGAATACTGGTATTAGAAATGAAAACAAAGTCCAATTTGAAACTCCAAACATTTACATATCAGATACTTGCTTCCAGTGAAGTATATGAAGAACAGAGAGTAAAATTAGTCAGGAAATCTTGTTTTAACTCTGCATCACCTTGCCGCAGTGATTCACAGCTGTGCTTTATGCAGTGTGACACACAACAGGCTTGAAACACTCCAACACTCAGAGATGGTCATGTTGCCAAAGCAACAGATGTGAATATGAAGGACACACTCAGGTCATAACAATACAACACTTTTATTGTGAATATATATTTGCACAAGAATCAACACAATATTATAAACATTTTTTTTCTCTTGTTTCATTTTTTTTCTTTTATACAGTAAATAGTAGTGTACAAATGTATACAAAATTTATTCAGGCTAATGAAGTTCCACAAAAGAGTATTTCATGAAAAGCACAATCAGAAATTGGAGGGACACGCACATGCCTACACATAGACACGGGATCCCTGGGGTAAAACACAAGTCAACACGCGACTTTGATAGACAGCATAACCTGATCACTCAACACCAGCATGTCACCATAAAGGCGAGATGGAGAGAACTCAATATTTATTATCAAAATAGTTTTAAAAATGAATACAAAAACTTAACCTAAGTGTGATCTTTGTGACTTATGATAAAGTAAGGCAATGCAAAAATACCACTGTCAGCAGTGTTTCACAAGTGTTCTCTCCAGCAGGCCCTGATGCTGATCATAGGCATAGACAGTTTTGAAAACACAGAACAAGCTCATCCCATGACGTTTGCAGCATTTCAACACTGAGCGTTCAGCGTCTGCTTCACAGCACTTAGAGAGCAATCCAAAGAAGAAACAAGCATCAGGAGGTACAGCAAGAAGACCAAAACAAATAAACAGTCATTTTGATATGCTGATCTCATTCACAAGTCATCTTGTCTCCTGAGTCTGGTGATCCAGAAAGGAAACAGAAACAGGATTAATAAAAGAGAGAGATGCTGCAAGCTCAAGTCTGGTTTAGGTTTGTATTCTCCAGTGAGGAAAATAATCCTCTCCCATAATGAAAGGAAAATAGAATTTCTCTCCCTTAATCAAAGTCACTGGTTGTTTTCATTGTTACGTTATGTCTCTGAATTAGACAGCAGCATATTTTGGCCCATTTCATAAGACATTACTGTAAGGGCTTCCCTCCCTGCTATACTGCAGCAAGCATTAGCACAGACGCATATGCAATAAAAATACAACTCTGATGTATTTCATACTATACTGCTCAAGCTACTAGGTAGGCACTGGGAATTTGATGCATCAAATTGCTGAAGACAACCAAAGCTGCCAGTCCAAGTACAAACATTGTTTGAAATTTAAATATCCTAATAGAATTTCAGGTTGGGAGCAACCTAACCTCTCTTATTTCTAAGTGACATATGTTACCTATCTAATTCTGTAACATGAACGCTGATGTAAAATCTGAGAAATCTCTTAAAATAAATTTGAATGCACATTCTCTGTAGTAGTCTTACGTCTCGCTGTGGTTGCTTGGTACTGTTTTGAGCTTTGGTGTCAGCATGTAGGTGACTTTGTATTGAGCACATGCTGCTACAATACAACACCTAGCTAGTAGCTAAATGTTTGTTGATTTTGATATGAAGTGGATAAATAGGTAACTAACATCAAAACACAATTAAACCATAGCGATATGCCTCATTACAGCATCATTATCCATACGCAATAAATATAGTAACCAACAACGAATACTGACAACTACACAAATCAATGTTGTCAGTGAACATACAGTCTTTAAATGATTTTCGGTTGGCATAGTGGGAAAACTCTTCAACTTCGGCTCAACAGACCAGAGAAATGCATGAGGCAGAATTAAAGGGTTTGGTTAGCTCTTACTCTTGCACCATAGGAGAGGATTAAGGTGTATTTTATGGAGATGAGTGCAGCTTAATGCTCTGCATTTGAAAATGATGAGGAGGAAGTGAATGAGCACCCTTTTGCATTGGAAAGTGGAAATGCTGATTGTGGCTGTGTTCTGCAAATATTCTGCATACATCCTGTATGGTGTAAGTAGTGTGTCTTAAATGTGATGATCATCAGAGTCTGAGTGAGCATGTAACTATGTTTAAGGGTCATGAGTGTTGTAGAGATTTGGTGAGCCACAGCAGCAGCAGCTGGAGACTAAGAACTGGGCCAAGACTTGGGCTTAAGATTGTTCCTCCTCCACAATCTGAATCGTCTTCCTGTTGGACAAATCAGAAGTTATTAAACAAGATACACTTTCGCTACATCCAGTAAGATGTAAGAAGCCATTTTAGCTTCTTACGCAAATGCTCATACTAGTGATTGTGCGCTTTGTCACCTTTTCATACAGCAACAAATCTTATCTCAATTTTAGCTTTGATATATTTGGAAATTTAGGATCTCTGTCTGATTTCTCCTTTTTTCATATTATGTTAGTTTTTAATTTATTTATTTGATGGGAGTATTCAGGATGTCCATTCATGCCGGAGGCCTGGGAGAAATAGGTGGGTGGGAGTCTTCTCTTTTCAAAGGGCAGGAAAGCCCTGTGAAGCTTCCTCTGTTTACTCCAGTGACAAAATGGACTGGCCTGGACACAGACTGTCTTCCTGCTAGAACTTGAGCCAAGAGTAATCGGACAGCTGGAAAGAGGAAAAGCAGCAAGGCCTACTTTTACTCTTTTCATCTACTTCCTCAACCATCTGTCCACTCCTCTTTGCTTCCCAGCGAGACCTCTCTATAATATAAACATGCACGCTTGAATTGGTTGCCTGTTGTGTGTATGATTTACGCCATTAAGACACAATGAAAGGCAGGAATCACAAAAATATGGAAAACATTTTTTACCAAATATTTAGACATTTTGTGAATTGTTCAAAGCTGGCTGGTGATGTAATTCTCCCACATATGATTTATCCACCTGACTCTTTTGTTTTACTGATTTAGCACAAGTGGTCCACCACAGACACACTTCCCATTTCTGTTCATCAGTGGACTCCTTGGGACATGCATTTGCTGATATGTTTAATTTTACATTAAGCAGCCAAACTGATGTGCAATAAAAGGGTATCAGCAAGAATGAAAGAATGGTTTGGACATGTACAGAAGAGGGATAGTGAATATATTGGGAAAAGGATGTTAAGGTGGGAACTGCCAGGCAGGAGGTCTAGAGGAGAACCCAAGAGGAGGTATATGGATGTAGCGAAGGAGGACATGGGGGTGGTTGGTGTGAGAAAGAAGGATGCAGAGGATAGGGTTAAATTGAGACAGATAACTTGCTGTGACTCCTAAAGGGAGCAGACAAAAGGAATAGAAGGAGAATAAGCTGAAACCCTAAAAACTGTAAATGTGTTTGGCATAACATTGTGCAGTTTATGTCAAATACCACTTTGGATAAGCTTATGGGCTCCATGAATGTCCCTACACCATATTTCCACTCCTGTGGACTGATGTGATAGATTTATTAGTCCATTTATTTCAATCCATTCATTTTCACAAAACAGTTTTTTTTTTTTACTTTATTTACCTCAAGTGTAATGATAAAATTTCAACTCATGGTAGATTTCAGAGAGATTGACGGATAGTCCAGCATAAACAACTAGGAGACTTTTGACATTTTTAATTGTTTGACTATGTAGGTAAATTGTAATGGCTACAAGTGGAGGCTCTTACTTTGAAACTACAGTTTTTCCCCCATGTTGGCTTTAGCATTGCACCACTCGTTCATTAAGAACTATACTTCCTTGTATTGAACACAAGATGGTCTCATCCATACATCCTGTAATGTGATGGCGAGCAAGTTGAAAATGAGATGCTAGAATAATGCAACTATAACTGATCGAGTGTAAGGACTGCATAACTCTTTCACTCTTGAAGCTGATGACAGCCTTGCCTGACTCTGTTCAACAAAATAGTATTTTAAAAAGTGTGAATTCGTATTTTGTGATAAAAGAAAAATCTTGTTCAATAATCTTTTTAATGTAGCATGTGCGTAATATACAGTTGTTTCATCTCATAAGGGCTGATGTTCTGAATGGTTGAAAAATTGATTAAATGGGTAATGATCAAGATGTTACTGAGCAAATATGACCTCTTGAAGAATAAATTATATGGCAGTAAGCTGTGAAAATTGATATGCCACTGTACTACCTGATTTGCTATGTCAGTAATCAAGCCTCATGAGGCTTGTAGCAGATCCTGAAGTCAAAACAAATGTAAATAACAAAAAAGGTGTAGGGCTGAGTGAAGAACCTCTGCTGATTGGGCACAAGGGCTCATCCTTGGGATGCAGTTAAAAAAAAAACAAAAAAAGAATGAAGAACTGATGAGTGATGGCAAATACAATAGTACCATAAAAATTATGACTATTAAAATAATTATAACTTGATTAAAAAAGAAGAATGATTAAAAAGTAAAGAGCTAAATCAGCTTATAAATCAAAGTAGATGAACAGGGAACCAAAAGTTCTTTGAATTTATGCAAAAACAAACAAACAAAAAGAGAAAATGAACATGTTCTAGATATTGTGGGATGACAGATATCTAATCACAATAATAATGCTTTTCCCGTCAAAATTCTCTGCACAAAGTCATATGTATGTCTGTGTCTTACATTTTCATTGTTGTCAAAACACACATCTGGCCCTTTCCGGTATCTGGGGTTCTGAGCCAGCTCACATGGATTTGGACCTTCAGCTAAGAAGATACTCAGGAAAATACAAGGTAATATCAAAAGTGTACATTTAATAGTTTTTAATTTCATAATCATTGTTTAATCCATAAAACTGTGATTTCGCATATTAGTTCTTGCATCATTTTAGTTGAGTGTTTTTCAGAGAAAAATCCAAATGTATCTAAATGTGTCATTTTAAACCATTTGAAAACATCCTCACCACCCTGTAGATGAGTCTACAATGGGAGCAAAAAATATAAATACAGGAAGTAGGTCCTGTCTAGTTGACTACACTGGTAATAATGCTTGTTTTGTGGTTATTGCTTTTATTTAGCACTCTCAGTTTGGAGAGTACACACCACTAAAGCTTGAGAAAAAAATTGATGGAAAAGAGTTACAAAACGTGATTTTAGCCTTTTGGTCGAGTTTTGGCTCTGTATTCTGTAAGCTTTTTAGGGGTCTTAGTGCAGATGATTTGGTCCACACCTGAGTGCAGCTTGTGAGCTCACAATAAATGAAATAAACCACTCCTAGTGGAACAAAAAGACTCCAATTCATTCTAAGTAGTCTAAAAGTCTTACTGATGATTTAAATCCTGCCACTGAGGATTTAAATCCTCAGTGGCAGAAAGAGATTCCATGATACAATTTCCCCTAGACAGCTGCTTATTTTATATAAATTGTGAGAGAAATTGAAAAAAAAAAAAAAGAAATTCTAAAGGTGGTTCAAAGATTATGCTAAGTGTTGGACAACATGTATTATGTCTCCTTTTAACACTATTTTCTTAATAATTCACACTCTTATTTAAATTTAAAGCAGGTCCACATGTGTCCGCAAGTTTTTAGCACCTGGAGGCCCCTGCTGCAACCCCACTGTGAATTCTAAGAATGACACGTTTACTGTTACATCAGCAGGAAGCTCCATATATGACACATCTGTCAAATATATATCCTGAGCATATTTGTGCATAGGTAGCTCAGACACACTGCTGCATGTAACCTTAATTCAACCTGATGGTGGCCTGTGGCCCAGATGAATTTATACAGAGAGACAGAATTCAATGGTAGCATCAGGCTACCTTTTCGATTCTGTGCATCTGGTACACTTTCCATGCACCTGGGATGTGCTAGAGTACTTTGGTGTGTGTCCTTGTTTTGACAGTTTAAAGCCTCACTATCTTGTGAGTGATGGATGGAGGATTGGAGTACACATAAGAAATGTAACAGGTTGATTTTACAAATTGTCTAAAAGGATACAGGGCTGTTCAGCCTGTCGAAGTGGCCTGGGGTCACATGACAAACATGTTGCTTTGGCATCAGTGATCAGAAACACTAGGTTGGTGTTTGGAAGCTTCTCAGCACGATACATCCTGGAAATACACATAAACACATATAATCACATAGTCTGTGTTCATGCAGACAGTGACATGCCTGTTGGGTAAGGATATCATGCCTCTCCACTTCACATGCAATACTAAATCTCTTAAAACATACTTTTGAATTTAGATACAGTAAGTATGTGGAATAGTGCACAGTCATACGCCTCCTATCTCTTGGGATTGGCATTTCATGGTAGTCATTAAAGTTTCCGTGTCTACAGTTGTTAAATTGGCAAGTAAAACAGAACGCATGTGAGACTCATAACATCCAGGAATTATAGTCGACCTTCTCCACATACAACCCAATATTACACAAAAGGGAGCCAGAGGAGAGTAAATATGCAGTATTCTGTGAATAAGTTAGTTTGAAGTAAAGCCAGAGAGGAAATGAAGAAAAACAGACAAAAACCGAGAGGAAAAAAAAGAAGCTTTTGCTCCCTTTGCAATTCTGGTCACTGGCAGATCAAGGTGACCTGTGTATGATCAGAGCTCTGCAGAAAACAGCTGCCTGAAATCAGGCTGTTAAAACAGAAGAAGGCCAGGAAACTAACAGTTAACTGGTTCAATCCTCAGAGACCACTAAACAGAAGGATGCCCAGTTAGAGATAAAAGGTAGAAAATCATAAACAGCACTGCTCATTTACAAAGTGACTGAAGAAGGTAACTGAGATGGGTGCACATACAGATTTGCACACATACACTGTACTCATGCAAACAAACGTGGACATACCTGGAACAGTTTCCACAGTCCAGGACACCAGAGTACGATCTTTCATCATTGTCAAAGAAGTACTGAGTCTGCTCTGTGATGCAGCTTTCCTTGAACATGGCATCTGATATGTCTTCATCTGCTGACTCCACTGGAAATGAGAAACAGATGAAGTAATATGAAAATTACAGAGACAGATCAGTGAGGAAGTAATAGAAGTGAAATCAAGCAGCAACCTCCAGGGCAGAAAAATAAAGCCAATGCAGAAGTGCCAAAAACTTCAGTTCCTTGAATGGATTCAAATTTGATCCCCATATAAAAGTCCCAGCAGAAATACTCATGTCAACATTCTTAAATTTAAAAAAAAAAGACTGGGTCTCCATGGATAATTTCCTCCATATTGCAAATTTTATTTCTGCTTATTTTTTTAAAATTAAATTTCAAATGCAGCGATTATGAGTGCAGTGGCTGCTACCCAGTGGATCTGGATGTTCTCAGTCAACTTTGTGAGCCACTTTAGGAGATTTCAAGATTACAATAAGCAACTGACAAACTCACAATTCTTTATGGTTGCTATGCCCATCTTTTATGTATGTGCGTGATTGTAACTGAAGGGGCGGAATTCCTAATAGTTATCTAACTAAGGTTGATCTTTATGTACGCTCATAGGTTATGTGGCTCACCTGCCTCTAAAAGGTTGGGAAACAAGAGTCCAAAGAAGAGTTGCTGAAGAATCGACCTAAGCCATGGGGAACAGACAAAGAAACCACATGTGTGGGTGAACATTTCTTCAGAAAAGCTTTGTTTTATTTATCAAGAAGAACCAGCTGTGGAGTGAAAGGAAGACATCTGTCTAAGGTTAGAGTCAGTGATGATGTAAATGGTATGGGAGGTTTTAGCTGGTCTATTTTAAAACCTTGTTATATTGCAGCTGGACAGCCATGCAGAAAATGATGCAGTGTAAGATTGTATAACTGCCCTTGCCTACACTGCCCTAGCCATCCCTCAGCAACATACAAGTCCACTCCTAGACAAACTCATACACTGAAGTACAAGTGTACTCCCACTCTCAATTGTACTCACACAAACAAGCAATATACTTTAATGTACACTCACCAGGCAGCGCTGGAGGCCCACCAGCCAATACTGAGCAAGTCTGCAATGGTAGGCTGGAGATGGATGAGAAAGGAAAGGATATTTGCATTGGTAATAATCTGAGAAAGGGTGACAATGTCTGCGTGTGTAAGTAAACTAACCACATAGACTGAGCGAGGTCCTGCTGCTGCCTTGCTGTCTTTCTCTGGGTCACAGACAGACTGATAGTCATATGTCTTGTTGAAGGAATACAGGGAAGTGTTGACCAGGTTGATCATCAGCACTGGATCCACCTCACCAAAGAACTGACCTAACTGGAAGAGTTTATAAACACAGATATACACGTATGACCATAAAAGCAATGGAAGTCTCTGCTTGTAAAAATGTGACCAATGTTCTCTCGCAGTGCTTTTTTTATTTTTTCACAGGTGGAAATTCGTATCTAAAAGATCAGCTGTTCAGGATGGGTCCAACCCAAATTTAATTTATTTTCTCACTTATTTTGATTTATTTGGTGGTTTTACTTAGGATGGGAAGGAAGAAAACGTGAAGGCAAACACAAAACAGAGTGAAGCTATGTAATATATATATATATATATATATATATTATGTGTGTGTGTGTGTGTGTGTGTGTGTGTGTGTGTGTAGGTCATAGTTTCCTAAAGGTCTTTGATGCTTGCAAGAAGAAAATATTGGCCTCATTGTTCCGATCTCACACATGAGCTTTTGTTGCACACATTACTGGGAACATTAATACAGACTATGACAGAGGGGTAAAAACACACAGTACATCACATCTGTGCATGGGGAGACTGACTGCATACCGATCACAGTGCTAATCCCTGCCCAACACTCAGAGCCTTGGATGTGAGCCTTACAACTGAACCGTGGAGCAATAGAAGAATTGTGGCCTGATGAATGATGTTTTCTTTTTCTCATCATCTGAATTGCAAGTTATATGTGTGTAAGTAAACTGATGAGCGTGTGATAGACGATAGGTGGTAATGTTCTGTTGGAAAACCCCAGAAACTGATATTCCTGAAGATGTTAAATGACTACCTAAGCTATGTTGCAGATCCCATGCGACCCAACTATAGTCAGTGATGGTAGGTTAAAGAAAAAAGAAAAGAGGACGCAATCAAAGACCACATCTAATCCTGATTCAGAACTGTTTTGGCTAGAATAAGGCCAATGTTTTAGGCTGGGGGTTCTGAACAGACTAGTGTATGTACTTCTCAGGGTCACTGAGCAAAACAACTATATTTATGCATTTGGCATGCATAATACAAATAAATAATTGCCTAGGAAATAAAGCATACCAGCTAAAAATGTAAGCATGAAGAAATTACTTAGATCAAAACCCTCAACTACAAAAGAATGGTACAATATTATTGATTACAACTGCCTTAATTGTTTTCTTCTTGAGTCCTAAGGAAGCCAAGTTTGAGGACATTTCGAAAAGGGGAAAACAAGCATAATACCAAGATGATTATCTTATTTTTATAAAAATTAATTGTGAATATTCAGGGGCACCTTATAGGGGAGAAAGGTAGAATCATTCCAAGGGCAGGGACCCCAAAGAAAACCATCTATCCAATCAAAAAATAACCATCCATACTGACTGATTAGCCCCCTCTGCACCTGCACGAAATGGTTTGGTTCTGCTTTAGCACACTGATGTTGACGATGTCTAGTGTCAGCCAGCAGTTGTGCTAGAGCGCTTCTATGACCATCACTCAGGATCATGCTTCCCAGAAAATCTGGGTTTCAGAAAAGGAAGGAGAGAAAGGAGACAGGAGCTTAGAAGGTAAAGGGGTGCCAGTGTTTTTCTCCAAGAAAGGTAGTCACCCTATACTGTATCCATAATGAAATAAAATAGAACAGACTAGTGTTAGCCTACATTTCACTCCTTTTAAACCTACATTTAATTAGTGCAGGTAAATGTTTAGCAAGCTATTCATATCAATTCGGTTGTCCCTGCCCCTTTTATTAGAGTCAGGGACAGTCACAAGTAGCAGCCCTGTTTCCTTATGACTTTACCCTTCCCCGTTTGAAAGAAGAAGGTTAGACCCACCTGCTAGTTAACATCATTGCAGGGAGTCTGTGGGAATATCCCTCTCTTTCTTTTTACCATTACAAAAAAAGAAAACAAATATTTTTAATTACAAAACAAAGTGTGATAAAACAAATTATTTTTCCACATAATTTTTATGACACAAAATCCATCTGTAGCTGTCTGTACTGGATCATTCTCCAGTTGGACAGTTGAAAACATGAAGTAGCCTAACTTGGCCTGTGTTAAAGTTGCAGGTGATATTAAAATAATCTAGTTAGATGATTTCATTTAGATTGAATTATAGCCATTAAATAACATGTATACACACTTTATCGTTCCCACTATGAAAGGCAATTTATTTGAGCAGCTTGCATGCGCACACACACACAAATACAAAAAAACAAAAACAAAACATAAACATTTATTTAATGCATGCAATCTAGTGGTGGTGATACAGAACTGTAGGTAATTTGCGTCAATATTCTTTTAATTGACCCTTTCAATAGGCCAGTTAGGTCTAATAGATGTGGTGACAGCAACTCTGCTGGTGGTGGGAGGGTGGGGGGCAATGTGTGTGTGTGTGTGTGTGTGTGTGTGTTTTTTTTTTTTTTTTAACATGGGGTCCAAAATTCCTGGCAGAGACCCTGTGAATATCATCTCTGTATTTTCATTTGAGCTGCTTTTCTCCTTTTTCATGAATGCTCCATGCCATTTTCCTGTGTTGTGCGTACAAGGAGAATTGGAAAAGATTAATCACTCTGTAGAATTACTTAATCACAGGAGTGTATACAATACTGGGATGATGTGATTGCAAATAAATACAATTTTAAAAAGTAAAATAAAACAAATAGACAATTGGGAGAGGCTCCAGCCCTCCCTGTTACCTTGAAAAAGATTGAAGAAGATATTGAAAACAAAGGACTGCATGATTGAAATAAATAGAATAATTACACAACTTCAACTAAGCCAGCACAACTATTAAATTACAAATAAATAGGACTTTGTTGAGTGCTAATGGTTGTTGTTTTCAGTTTCTACTGATTTAGCATTGTTTCTCATGGAAAGCAGAATTTGTGATCTTGCAAAGATTTTGTCTTGGCTTTAGACAGGCTCAGTGTCTTTTGTCTCTTCATATAAACCCAGACTGACTGGTTGAGTTCACAACTCTGCGGGGGACACATCATCTGTTGCAGGAACTCTGGTTTTCCTTGTGACTAAAGATAGTTCTTTATTACTTTAACTGAAAGTTTGTGGTTTTTGAACTGCAGAATAAATGCAGGACTGAACAGAAGCCACCCTTATGGTATCTTGAGAGGTAGTTGCAATTTTTATACTGTCAAACCAAAATTATTCATACAAGGTGCATGATCTAGCTGAATTATCGTCCTTAGGGTATATAATACATAACCACTGTCCAACAAGCCTGAAAACAAAAACAAAAAAAGAGTTTGCAACTTTAATTAATCAAATCTGTTGGGTTATTTATCTATACCAAATACATTTTGACAAATTATATTTTGCTGGTAAGACAGTAACCACTTTTATGCCATGAATTGTGTCAATGCCAAAGTGTGATCTTAAAATAAATCAGTGATGAGCCTCAAAAATGACAAAACACAGAAAACGTTGAAGGGTTTGATGATTTTTCCATATGCACTGTAACTATTCTTTCTGACAGCACAAAGACAGAAAACATGCTCTGAAAGTTCCCCACAGACAGCAAATGTTCACAATGTGAAAAAGGAAAAGAAAAATGCTTATTCAAATGTTTGAAGAGCATAAACTGTGTGTCAGATTTAGAGATGCCGTAACAGATCAAAGACTGCAGATGTCCCGTCTTGACTGACATGAAACATTTCCAAACCCCCTGCAATAATGTGTATCCTACCACTGACAGGCAGGGGCCAAAAGCAGCCGCTGAGAGTGGAGTTAACGCAGCAGTGCAGACTCCTTACATACACAGGGGACACACTTGAGTACAGCTTCCATGACTGAGTAAAACCCATCAACCTTCCCTTTGATCCTCCCCCAGTGGCTAGTTCTTTACTCGAACAGAGGCAAGGATACAAGGATACAGCTCAGAGCAAACAAGCCATTCTCATAACTTGGCTGAGTCACAAGGCTTTTAGTTAACCTGTATATGACATTGATTAAAAATATGGTGACAAAGGCAAGCTAAGTTTGTGTGCAAGTTGAAAAAATAACTAAGTTTCAAAATAAAAAAAAAACAAACAAAAAAACGTATACAGATTACATGACTGCAGGTGGTTTCTTAAGTGACTGTATGGCCTTCACTCAGTAGGAGAGATAGGAAGTAGATAATCAAATTACTGATGTGTACATGGTCACAACAGCGGATGAGGTAGGATCCTACATGGTACAATACACTACAGTACCATTCGATGCAATACAATGTTTTACAACACAATACAAGACAAAATGTGATATAATACTATAATATAGGTTATACAATGTTTTGTCAAGTTTAGTGATATACCAATTACTGTGTTCTTTGCTGATTACCATTTTGTTACAGGTCTGATTTGCAGATACAGATTTTGACCAATTCCAGATTTCTAACTATTATCATAGGTAAATATCAACTTCAGTGTAATGAAAATACATGAACTATAGCACAGGCTTAAGGATGTGCGCTCAACAGCTTTTATTTTAACTTCTTAGCCTTTGTTAGCCTCAGAACATTAGCCACTGTTAGCAGGGAATGACGTTGTTTCGAGCTGGATTACGTTTGGTGTTTCAGTTTTTGTTATTCTGCAAGTTATGAGAAGTTTCAAATCATTTTATTTGCTATTCTGTCAGCATCGGAACAGCTTCCATGATGTCCTGTGACTGCATCATCAACATGTGTTTAGAGGTGGGATAAAAATAAGAATTTCTCTGTAACCAGATAAAACCATTCTATTCTGGTCTGATGAGTAAGACAATACAAGAAAAGATATAGAGTCATAAAATACTATAATATATATTACATAATATTATGTTAGGCTGTAACAGAGTATTACACTACACTATAGTATGTTACAATAAGATCAGGGACAAGTTACGATAGTTGACAATAACTCACCAAGGAAATATATTCATCTTGATTAGACATGAGAAGAAATCCTCCATCATCCAATAACGCACAATCTACATGCTGAGATATGAAAAGAAAAAAAAAAAACATCTGAAATACAACAATAGCAAGTGTGAAAACTGAAAATTGCACTATATTGTTTAATATACTGTCAAATATTAAATAGATAAGTGTGTGGAAGACTAGATCAAATAAGATTAAATCAGGGAAAGCAACTGTTGCTGAGCAATATGATTTTAAATATACTATTAATTTACTCAATCATTCTACATTAATGTACCTTGTCATTCTTTAAACAGCCACAAATCTCATCTTTGCACTTGAGAAAACAGAAAAAAGCCACAAAAACAAAAATACATTAATATTGCCTTACACCAATAGATAAACATGCTGGATATGTAAGTATGAAACTTCACATGGCTTACGTTTAGCTTTATTGTAGCATTAATGAAAAGGTTCATCCAGAATGAGACATTGAGTTTCACTCCCACCACTGGAGAATAAAACACAACACAGACAGAGGTCTTTACTTTTGTGTTGCCTCACAAAAAAGCAATCAATCCAGCATTAGTAAGACTGACCTGCAGGTTTGAGAGTGACCTCATCGATGATGAGATCTACCGCTTTGCTGACGAGGATACCTGACTCAGACACAGACTCCCTGGACTCTGCTGCAGTTCAGGAAAAATACACGAGAGAAGAAAAGCAGTTTTCATGGCAATGTAACTGAAGGTAAGTAGCAGAGACAATTTCTCAGTTAAAATAATGATAAAATGGTGCTACAAGAAAAGCGTTCTTTGTTAAAAATTCCAGAAATGTTTTAGCTGCTGTAACTTATGGGTGGGGAGTCTGTGAACATGTGCTAATCCAGTCAAGGGTATTGTGGCTGAAACACTGACATTCGCCTGTCCTGATGTCTGTTAAAGAGATCAGTGGAGATGACAGGATGTATACAAGGAGGGAGGGAGGGCTGGGATGAGCACTGAAAGACACAGCAGGAAAAGAAGAAGGATAAAGAGAGTGATATCAGAGGCCTAAGAGTCTGATTGTTACCAGCAGGGATGGGATGGAATCCAAAGGCAGCGAGCAGACTGGGCTCTGAGCCAGACCACACTGAAGATCCTCACAGGCAGATACATGCATACTTACCATTGAAAGACGGAGCTGTGAATATATATATTTCATTATCCAAGGTCCTCTTGTAGAAGCTGGACTCATACGGCTCAGTACTCTCACTCCACTCTTCTCCAGCGCTGAAAACATTGACATGCTTTTGTGTTATTATACGTAAACTGTTTAATGTTAAAAAAATCCTTATAAACTTACTTCAAAACTGTCAATATTTCAATGAATATCAAAACACTCTAAAAATGTAACTTTCATGAAATATGCATCAATCGATTTATCTGCTGGATTTTTTTATTTATTGAAGTGGAACCCCCGACTCTAATTTGGACATTTGGCGAATGGAAATTAATGAGAATAATTTGTTTTTGACCATTGATCTACACTGGCCTGGGCAGCTGAGTGAAACTAAATAAATAAATAAATAAAATCCTAAAAAGCAATTGTGCAAAACATCCAAAGGCAACAAAGAGTGTGAGAGTCTATGATCTTCATTTCATATGTATCCACCAGCTGATTTTTGTGAAAAAAAAAATCTCCAGGCTATTTCACAACCGCAGTTCTAATAATACAGTGAAACTGAGAAGAAAGATGAAAGAATACCTTCTGGGAAACACTCTTGTAATTCCTCCATCTGTGGCAACAAATCTTGCCACCGTCCCATCTCTAAGATCATTGAAAGTAACAGCCAAAACAACAAATCAAATGTCAAAAACCATGACACTTGCGATTACTACGAGAAAGCATTTGTACCATGTGAGGCCAAAATGAAAACATGACATAAATAGTTATCTGCCCAGTCTCTTGTCTCCATATGTCCTAATATTAAACAGACACCCTTCAGAATGTGTGCGTGTGTTCCGATCATTTCAGACATGCGGGCCTTCCATAAAAAAAAACACACTGATATAATTGTTTTCTTCTCAACACAGAGAATCTTGCTCAAGTTCAATATGTTGGATGAAACAAGCTGTTTGTGTTTTGCTTTCATCATATTTATAAAAATGACATCAAATAACCTGCAACAGAGGAGAGAAAACTAACACTGGGCTCCGTTAGTCACTTAATGAGGCATGTAACAAGTACCAGATATTGTAGTTCAGATTAAAAAAGGTAAAAACGTAACACAGAATTTCATACAAGAATCAATTAATAACATTTTACCAGGATAAATTATATTTCCGCATCGGAAAGGAAATTGCGCACATTATTTTCAAAAACAGCTTCAAACATAGCAGCGAAACATTTGGCACTCACATTGTCTCCTCTTTCCAAAGTTTAACCAGTTCAGCTGTCAGACCTGCATCCAATATCAGTCGATTCACAAGAGACACATTGCCTACGGATTACAGAAAAATAAATTTCACATAGTGCAGATGTTACAACACCACCATAACAGTACATGGAAGCATTATGGTAATGGAAACAGTTCTTTAGACTTTTGAACACATCTGGGCAGGGAAAACAAACATGTTATGCCAGTAAATACCACTGACAAGTGCACAGAACTTGACACTAAAATCTGTTCATTGGTTAACAGTAAGACTACCAGAAAGACCAGGGTTCTGGTATTTGAAGGGAATGGTCAGGATTTGAAAGAATAAGAATTATGATGCAAAGAGCAGTAGGTGCCCTTGGAAGAACTGGCCATTATGCAGGAGATTATAAGAGAGTATTGGGTTTCAACCTCTTTGTCAAAAGAAGTACTTCTCAAAAGGAAATCAGTTGAGCACATTTCCTTTAAAGTAACCACACAAAGCTTTACGAAGACTCATCAACAACAAGAGAAGCATTAATGCCAAAGCACTGTCTTGACCTTGGGTTAAAATGTACCCAGAATACCTTGATGCATTAGATGGATGACGGTAGTAAGCCATTAGAGAGGATGACAAATCAAACACTATGAGTCATTGTGTAGCATGACAGCATCAGGCTTCGAGGAAACTTGGTCGATTAGTCTGATGTCACCCTGCCTACACCTTACAGACTCTGCTATGTTGGCCACCTTGATGTCAGAGCAGGAATTGATTTATATTTCACAGTACCTCACAGTAAAACGATGCATGCAGATACAATTACAGAAACCTGCAATACTTATTAAAGCCTACACCAGAAGGCAACAAACTACACTGAGTAACATTTTGTGATTCATTGCATATCACCCCATCTTAAAGAGCTATGGCACTATGTAAAATGCAATTAAAAAATTTATAATTTATAATTTATTCACAATATAGCATAGGAAACATATCAAATGTAAGACATTAAGAGTGATTAAGTCTTAATCCCTTAACCTCGTCAAGTGCTACTTTGCCCTGTGTTTTTATTTCATGATGCGGCAGATGTTTCCAGCTGATAAATAATCTGGACTGCAGTTGGGCCAGTTCAGCAACAGGAGTCTTCCACTAGAAAACCAGGCTTTTTGTTGTGAATGCAGTATGTGGTTTAGGATTGTCTTGCTGAAAGATGCAAGGCCTTCCCTGAAGAAGTTATTGTCTAGATAGGAGTGTATGTTACTCTATAAAACCTGTATCTTCCTTTCAGCATTGATGTTTCCTTTCCAGTTGAGCAAGCTGTACACTCTATTGACATCAATGCACCAGAAATGGAAATGTTTTTAACTGATGGCTCATAATAAGCTGGGTGGATCATCCTCTCTTTAGTCTGGAAGATGCAGTGTCAGTGGTTTTCAAAAAGTATTTCAAATTTTGATACTTCTGACCAGAGGACAGCTTTCCACTTTGTCTTAGTTCATTTTAAATGAGGTTTTGGTCCAGAGAATCTGGAATATGGTCAAGTGTGACTTCTTCTCTGTGTTATAGTGCTTTAACCTGCATTTGTAGATGGCAAAAATGTTTTTTTAGACAGTGATTTCAGGAAGTGTCTGAGCTACTTTTCTATTACAGACCCATGTATGTTTTTAATGCATGGGTGCTTGAAAGTCCTTCATTTCCTGAAATTCTCTAAATATTTTCATGACATTATGTACTGTAGATAATGGGACATTCACAGTCTTTGAAATTATTTTCTGAGGAACATTATTCTAAAATTGTTTCAGTATTTATGGATACATTTTAATTTAATCCAGTCAAACTTGTGCCTATCATGCTTCTCAAGATGCAAGAAAATCCAAGATGCAAGATATAAAATAAACCCTTTAATATCTGAGTCATGTTACTGACCTGTAAGCATTTATCCTAATTAGTTCCAAGATGTTCATCCAGGTGTTTCTTTTTAAAACAGTTCATTTTTGCAGCTTTTTGTTCCCCATGTCCAAACTACTTTGAGACATGTTGCTTTCATCAAATTTAGCATGCCCTAATATTTTTGATGACAGGATAAAACATCTTACTTTCAACAACTGAGTTGTTTTCTATGTTCTGTTGTGAATAAATTAATGTTTTGTAAGAACTGCAAATCACTCCATCCTGTTTTTATTTACATTTTATAAAGTGCCCCAACTTTTTCCAAATTGGGGTCAATATGATGACAAACAGCATATGGATCCAAGGGGGTACATCTTTGTTGCTCCTCTCTTTTTTTTCTTTTTTTTTTTGTTGCTCCTCTAATGCAAAACAGGAAGTTCAATCATTTGCAACTCATCATCTGACCACTGGGGGCTGGCTCCAAAAGTGAGAGTCAATCTTCATTGACCCACATGTTAAAATGTACATCTTTGCAGCAGAAATAAATATATTTACTGTCAAATATGTTTTTTTCTTTTTTTTAACACATCAAGTAAAATCATTTAATGCAATATTTTTCTTTTCATAACTAGGGTTATAGTCTTGATTGACAGTTGGCATTGCCAGTGGCTTGCTTTTGTGAATTAAGCTATATAGTGCATTGCCCTGTTTTGACCTCTGAACTGTAAATAAAACAATGCATAGTCATCCTTATATTAATACATGTTGTTGTGCTGTTATTTGTACTAACAAATAAACTGTGACTCACTGTAGATTGGTTGTCACACAGGATTTGCTCCGTTCTTCTCATATGGTCTACGGATGAAACTTGTGCAACTCGTGTAAATGTATCAAGTTAAATAACAGTGAGAGAGGTGAGTGACTCACAGGCATCTGGAGTGTTTCTATCAATATACTGGATGAAGTCGAGAAGAAACTGGGTGTTGTTGACAGACAACTTCAGTTCTTTGCAGTACTCCCTGAAGAAACAGTATTGATCAGTTCAGATCTATGCAGCTTGTCTGTTTCTGTTATGTGGGTTGTTCATGTGTGTTGTGTGGTGATGTGAAAACAACTCACCTTGGAGCAACGTAGGTGTAACCAAACTCATCAAATCTCTCTGGCTGTGTAGTCTCCACAGCTTTTTAAAGAAAAAAAACTCATTTAGTATAATAGCACATCAGATTATTAAGTATTATATGAAAAATGTTCATATTGATGATAAAAGTGTGATCCTATTCATAAAATAGTTCAGCTTGAAAAGTTATTAAGAAAAATGTTGGTTGACACATAACAGTTGAACATAACAGTTCACATTCCACAACATCCACAGGCACACAGACATAAAAAAATATTGGACAGATATGAAGTGATGGATTAAGGAAGAGAGTGTGAATGGAGTAGCAGTGGGAAGTCAGTTACTCTCTCATGAGAGTAACTGACTGAAAAATACTTGCCTTCTTGCCCTGTTGTGACCCCAGGGAAAAGGAATCAGAGAGAATGGAAAGTAAGACAGACGAAGAGTGATAAAAAAGGCATTCATCATCTAACAAATGATGTCATACCTGAGGAAAGACGATGGAAATTGTGAATATTTCCCACAGTAGGTAATAAAAAACTATGCTAGGGTGAAATAATACTAATACTACTAATAATACTAATAATAATACTAATAATACTAATACTACTACTAATAATAATAATAATAACAATAATAATAATAATGATAATAATAATAATAATAATAATAATAATAATAATAATAATAATAATAATAATAATAATAA
>JAOWBL010000021.1:9731210-9761663 GCA_028564865.1 Zenarchopterus dispar | reverse complement strand
AATAATAATAATAATAATAATAATAATAATAATAATAATAATAATAATAATAATAATAATAATAATAATAATAAATGACTATAAAAGCAAAACATAAAAGCAAAGACAATGAACTAGAGCTTGATCAGGCAAGAAAGAAAAAAAGAAAACAAAGCCTGAACAACAAACAGATTGTAGTATTAGAGACAATTTCCTTGAAGGCTTTACATCCCCCAACTCTGGATTTCATTTAAAATACTGTCTTGTAATTCATATCTCATAAATGGCATGACAGGCATCAATAGCCATCATTCATTGGTCTCTTAAAATGAAGACTTTTGGACAATGCCTTTAAAATGTATTGACTCATATAGTGAAATCTGTGAAAGCAATTACTGAGCATGGAGTTTCCTTGGGGTCCTGGAAGTCTGGTGCAGGATGAAACAATGTCTTTCACATAAAACATAACAACCATATTCACTGTCACTCTGTCTCTACAGACTGGGCAGGGTGTCTCTATGTGCAATCACTTTCCACACCATTTGTTTTTTTTTCTCTTTTTTGGCTCTTTACTTATCTGTCACCATCTCCTTAACCCAATATTAGCTCATTTATTCAACAAGCAGAGCATTCCTCCTATTTGGATGAAAACAAGGAAATCTATGCATATCCATCATACCCTTTGGCTGGAGATGGTTCATGATGTCTTAGGAGGGCAAGTGGGTCTGAAAATGTTAGAAAAGTAGATAGATAAATTGAGGTTTTGGTGGTCTGGCTCCAAAGAGAAACTCTATATGGCTGTATAGAGAACTTAAGGGTCCCAAACTCCCTATCAGAGTAGCCTGCGGTGGTAAGGCATGGTGTGTTGCTTTCTTTAACAGGCCTGTAAATGTGCTGACAGCATTTATGGCACAGTGACAGACTCGTTATTGCAGAGAAGTAGTGATATAGAGGCTGAAACACACACTCAAACTCTCATTTGTTGGAATAACTGCACCATTAATTGTTTATGCTGTGCAGTGTTGTGTCAAAGTTATGAAAAATTCACCAAAGCTAGATGATTACATGCTGAATCTTCAGTTTTTCAACTCATTATATCATTTGATCAAAGCAGCCAACCACCCATGCTCCTGGCTAAAGGCAGTCAGCAATCATAAAGTAATGCATCCATGCTTTGAAGCAAATACACTGGTGTGCCAAATTTCTGACTTTAAGTAGCTAAGAGTGTGGCAGTGTGTAAAAGGCCTAAGAGCAAAGATGAAACTTCATTTTCAACTGTCAACACTAAATTAGTCTACTCTCTTTGTTTTGTTTGCTTGCTTTTAGAGATAACAGGAAGAAGGATGCAATTAGTGTTTTACCACAGATGGTACACGACAGATTTCTTTAATAATCACGCTTAAGTGCAATATATGTTTATATGAGCAATAACTTGTTTATTGATTATGTTGCTCTATAGTTACGTCAACAAATGCTAGGTGGTCGTGTAGGTTCTTTTCTGCAGAGCTGAGCTTCATTTTGTGTACGTCTATTAAGTAGCTCAGATATAGCTGACATATGCCATCAGTTTAACACACACTCATCAGTCACTTCATTACGTAGACCTGGTATAGTTAATATATAGCAGGTAAGTGTATAAACATAAATCACTCTGCTCCTCAAGCCTACAGTTACCAGGTATAGGCTTCTCTAACCAATCCCCCAGTAAATATATAAAATATTCAATGAATTTGTAGACTGAGAAAACTGTGGGTAGGATGACTCAAATACTTTTTTTTTTTTTTTTTTTTAAAAGGGGCATTTAGGAAGGACTTTGAGTAGGTGAACAACATCTGCACCTGCAACATTTATTTTACTGGATCCTCACAACCAATTCTAATGGAAAATTTTCTGAATCAGGCATCTAAATATCCCTAATGCATTTTGGATGAAGTTAACAGAGAACAGTTTGGCTGCAGTGAGCAAAGTATAGTTGAAAAGAACTTGTCTCCAATTTCTAAACAAGAAGCTGGATCAATTATGCCTTGGATGTGCAACCACTGTAATTAGGAAAATTTCACTGGTGGGGGAAAGAATCGATTCTGTTAAAAACCTGAAAGAAAATGTCTGTAAAAAAGCTTGAGATGAAGAAATGATGGTTTTTGGAGCAGGATAATGGTCTTAAATGTATTGAAAAATTTCATATAACCACATCAAGAGGCTCAAGGTGAAAACTTTGCCATGGCCCCTACAGGCCTCTGAACTAAACATCATAAAAATCACAGACCTTAGAAGAGCAACGCATGAGGGACAACCCACAAATTTCACAGAACCTAATGTCTTTTGCAGGAAGAATGTAGCACACAAGAACTGAAACACCTTTAGATTGATTTTTTTAAAAAAAAAGCATTTACAAGCTATGATTCTCTCTGGAAGGGTGGTGGAGGAGTGCTTCTGAAATAAGTGCAGCACACATAAGATGCCAATCCTTTTTTTTAACCTGTAAAAAAGTATCTTTTCTTGATATATTAAATAAATTTGACTGTTTTCTTTTTTCCCTCTGGGAAAGCATGCCTTCTTTTACTCTCTTGGCTATGTTTGGTAACAGATAATTTGTTCAAATCTTTGGATTCCAGTGTAGTGTGCCACACAGAGATAGAAACAAACATGGTTTTGCCGCAGGGATCAACTCAAGTATCACAAGTTTGGAAGATGATTAAAAAAACACAGAGATTTGAATACTTGCCCCAAGAAGAAGCTGCACAGTTCCAGCATAACAGAAAGACGGGGAGATATAACTGAATCAGAATCATAATGCACTGAACTTTACAAAGAGCTGCACATACAGCACATATGACTGAGTACTAGCCTTGTGATTTATAATGTCTATTCTGTTTGCTTTGGTGTGAGCAGCCAGACTGAATGACAGTGAGACAGCCTTGAGAACGCAACCAGAGCAATGATAACATAAATGAATAGGATTTAGAAAAGGAAAGCAGAGAGGGAGGAGAAGGATATGAGCTAGAAAAATGAAGATTACAGACAAGATGGAAAGACAGCGACAAAACACTTTGATACTTTTACTTTATCATTACCCTGGTAAAGATTACGAAAAAAGAGACGACAATTCGAAGATGTTTCATCGAAAGCAGAAAAAAAGAACAAGATGAAGAGAGTAAAGAGAGACAGAAGTGCCAAACACAGAGGAGATCAAAAGAGCCGCTGCTTGGGCTGGGTATATGAGAGATGGAGCATGTGGAATAGTTTGTGTGGGAGTGAAGAGCAACTGACCAGTGGGTTACACTACAAAAGAAAAGCACCGTGGGGATTCACTGATCTGAGCCGCAGATACAAAGGAGTGGCTGAGGTTCCAGCTAGCAGAGACTAATACAAATCAAGCAGGGATACTCCAGAGTACAACCCAAAGAAAGCATGCATGGGAGTGGGCTGCAAGACACCGACAAAAAGAAATCTCATTGATCTGGTACAGCTGATGTCATACTCACTAATGGCTTGTTTTATATCATCTCCCAGTTTTGCTTGAATGAAGTGTTCGCTGTATTTTGGTAAAACAAGGGCCAGGCTGCAAATAATGATGAGAGTAACACTGATATTAGAAATGCAAAGAATATTATACTTTAATGTCACCTGTCTTATATTTAGAATTTTCTCATGTATGCTGTAAAGTAAAAAAAAAAATCATTAAGAATGGAATTCAAAGGACATATCATACTTGTGTTTCTATTGGACTACGCAGAGAACATTGCTAGAAACAAGTGAGTGACCTCTGTTGGCTGAAACAGCAAGTTGTTGGTGATGTCTCACCTGTAATCTGTCCCATTGACTGGTCCCCAAGTGTAGGTCCTCACTCCTCTGTCTATGTATCTCTACCAAAAACATATGGAATCTAGTGAGTCATAAACTTTTTTTTTCTGTTGCACAGTGAAAAAAGACAAAAAGGACTGTTGTCATCTAAAAAAGGATACTTTCAACACAAGATGCAATATTCACTGCAATCCATTGGTCTACTTAGCCAAGGAAAGGAAGTGAGCAAATTTGAATGAATTTGATTGTTAGTAGCTTATAACAAACTGGACTAAATGTGAATAAAACCGAGTTGTAACTGAAATGAAGTAATCTGATTTTAATTGAATTTGTATTGGACTTGTTTAAACTTCTTTAAACAGTGCCCTGAAATGTTTTCAACTGGTGCAACATGAATGAATTCAAATTGACATTTCATTAGTTTCAAACTGCTTTTCATCATCTGATCATCTGTGTTTTCTGAATGCTCCAGTTTTTTCATTCAGCTGACTCATGTGATGAAGAGTTCAAATGGTTTAGTTAATCAGGAAGCACGTATTAGGCATTGGTGGGCAAGAGACATCAGAAGGCATGTGAGAGATAAATCCCTCCTTAAAAAACCTATGAATGAGATGCAGCAATTGAAAAAGGCCAAGGTTTAGGTTAAAAGCAAGTACACTGCTCAAGATGTCTGCTTAAACTAGCCCCCAAGATATCACCTCATTTACAGCATCCATAAAAGCCAAACTTTTTCATTTGTTCGATGTTGCATTGAAAATATATACTACACTGTAAACCCCCATTTGTCAACTTTATTTCAATGAATTTAACACAAAATCAAAGTAATATGTTCAGGCTCTCCAGTATCATCTCTTACCTCATCCTGACTTTTCACTAAAGTGTGAATGGTGCGTTCTCCTGTTTCACCATCAATCATCATTCTCCTGATCTGCATTAAAAGACAAAGAAACAGGCCGTGTAATCCCAATATAACTTAATCT
The DNA here is from genome assembly GCA_028564865.1 of Zenarchopterus dispar. Classification (NCBI taxonomy): domain Eukaryota; kingdom Metazoa; phylum Chordata; class Actinopteri; order Beloniformes; family Zenarchopteridae; genus Zenarchopterus; species Zenarchopterus dispar. The sequence goes on along the minus strand of JAOWBL010000021.1, from coordinate 9,756,900 downwards.
TATTCACTTAGTTACAGTACAGATAGAAACACTATATCTCATAAATTAACACAGCAGGGTTTCACCCTTGACTGTTGGCGTGCACAAATGTGTATCCAACTCTGTGTCTTCATAGTGATTGCAGGTCTGTGTGGGACTGATCATTGTATCTGTGTACAGTACCTCCACTTTTATGTCATTTTCCAGCTCAGCATCGAGGAAGTCTAGGGTAACAGGCTCCTGGAATTTAGGATTCTGTAGAAAGGAGACATTTCAATCTGTCGTGCAGTTCAATCTGAGCTGGTGCCACAAAAGGCACTCTAACAGACTAAAACACAATAAGGATCGATGTGAACAAAGCAGAAAAGAATCCTGTAATATATCAAGAGTAAGGCTGGAAGCTGTCTTTTTTTTCTCTCTTTCTAAAGCCAGCTGAGTTGATATGGAAAAAAAAAATGTTATAAAGTTCAGTCTACCATTTAACAATGTTTGAGATGTGCTCTTACTATTAGTCAACCACAGAGAAGAATCTAGTCCTTTTCCATAAATCTGTCAAAGGATTTGACCCTTATATACACAGGTGGATTCTTTTTTTAAATAACCATTTCAGAAAGGTTTTTTAACAATAGCAATAAAATTTTACAATAAATTAATATTAATAAATTAAAACTGTAGAAATAATCTGATTGGCTGAGTTGTAAGCTGGTAAGCCAAAGCGTTTCTGATTTTAGCCAAATAAACACAGAAATAAACAGCACAAATTACTTTCTTCCTGGATGTAGTTTCACCTTCTTCTTTTTTTTTCAGAAGCTGTGGTCATAATATCTGATTGCCAACATTTGTCTTTGTATTGTGTTGTACAAACGTCTTGTTTCCCAAGCGTGGCCTGAGAAAGTACTTTGGCGTTGTAAGAACTGGGCTGAGGCGGTTAGAGTAACTCCCTCATCAGGCCAGGACCACACATTCAAACCAGACATATACAGCTGTGTTTTTCCAATGCTTAAGTTTTACATATGAATGTTCTGTTCATGAATGGCACAAAAACCTAATTTGTTTTCATCAGGAAGGTTAAGTCCTCAGACCGGTTGAGCTATAAACCAATTAGCCTGCAATTATCGTGACAATTAATCAAATACACAAACTTGTGCTTCATTGTGTCTAAGTATTTGTATCACAACAGTAAGGAAACAATTGTGAATGCTGCTTCTCATGTATTTTATTTTATTGCACTGCTCCTTTGAAGCTGACCAACTATACTAATTTATTTCCTCTTTGATACAAAGAATTAGTTTTGTTCCTCTGGATTTGACGTTGACTGCCAGGTTAGAGTACCAACAGTCGCAGAATATACTGCTGCTGCATGAGAGAAGTTCTTTATGAATTAAATGGGTTTTGCCGGCCAGGCTATGTTCCTCCAGCTTACTGTTCTGTGCTGTATAGCCAGAAGCAATTTGCTAAATTGTTCAGTTAGAAAAAAACAATATGTTTTTACTTTTCAGGATTTTGACATTTTTCTGTGTGGTTGAACCTGAGGCAAGTCATTGTTTAAAATATCATGAACAAGCTCAGGTATAATGTTTTTGTAGCAGAATTTTCTTTTTTCTTCTATTTAGGAGCAAATCTATGGTATGAAGTACAAAGGTTACCATAAGGTATATTATGACATTATACCTGACACCAGACACAGCTGAATCAGATTTGATACAAAGTGACCCTGACCTCTATTAATGTCCTCTCTTAAAAACTCTATACGTCTGAGTGGCTTTATGGTGGAATAAAATGGTAGCAGTAATCTTGTCCTTCTCTATAAAACAGCAGTATGTGGAATCTGATACCGGTCTGTCTTCCAAAACATTTCGAACAGAGAATGGGTAGTTTGTTAAAAGCATAGTCACAAAGTGATGGTTTTATTTTATATCGTCTCCTATATAGACATATGATAATAACAACTAAATAAAAATATTTTTTAGTCTAAAAGTATGTGAGATACACAGAAATAACAAAGAAACAGTTTTTAAAACATAATAAGAAAGTGTGAATTAGTTCAAGAAAACTATTGTTGAAAAAAAAGTGGTAATTTACAAGACATGGGTGGAGGTGAGTTCCTTACATGGGAAGGTAAGTGAAATAATTAAGCAGCGGAGGATGATGATGAAGATGAAGCATCTCGGCATGAAAATGAGAAAAGAAAGAATAAGAGATGAAAAGGTGAAATACGGGGTGAAACAGAATAAAATATCAAACATGCATTAAAGAGACAAAATGAAAAAAATATATATGAAAGTTGGATGGTGTGGAAATAGAGACCAAATAAGAAATGTGTGAAAAAAGAGAACAAAAAAACCCCTGCCGCTGCACACCAGCAGGAGGTTTTCTGAGGAGAGATTGGCTGAGTTAAAATAAAAAAAAAAAATACTGCTGCAACTAAGGACATATGTTTAAAAGGGTAATTTCAGTATTCCACTATAGTCTATTTGGCTGCTCTGTTGACACAATGTGTCTTCAGGCTGATGGGGGAAAAAAACTTGTGTACAGCAGTAACATGAGATCATTCCTATGGCGCCTAGTTTAATGTAAGGTTTCTTTAAGAGCACATTGCTCTGTGGACTAATTCAAAGTTAAACGAATGTCACAAATAAACTCTTAATTATGAAAAATGTAACAAGAACAACAAACCTATACAAGCTACATTTCTAAATGTTAAAACCCTTTAACAAGGTTATTAGACATGGAAAGGGGACACAGATGCGGAACAACAGAAAAGATTACAAAAGAAAAAAAAATGTATTGCTCTCTTTGTTATTTTCTCTTTTTTTCATTGATTCAACCTGTTCGTGTGATTGATCACAAACTATGCACACACAGATGCATGTCTATAATCACAAAGAACTTCACACTATGAACTACACTAATACATTTGTTAAAAAAAAAAAAAGCAACAAAACGCACCACTGTCTATTGGTGTGGCTACAAAAGCTAAGTTTTATTGTAGGCATAGTTACTGCTACCATATTGATGGGACTGGAACATAGAAAACTCTACAAAGCCACCTTAGAAACTACTTTTTGCAGTTACTACTGCATCTATTGTCTCACCTCATGAAAAGTGACAGCAAACTTATTACTGAGCCTGAGCTTCCTGTTACGAATCCTTTTCTAGGAAAGTTATGAAATGATGTACAGCAATCAATATGGATGTTTTAAGATATTTGGAGAGTGGGATTGTGGAATTTATAAAAGAAAAAGGGATAGTTCATATTACTTCTCACTACAGCTTGGTGACCAATTTCATTAGAAAGTTTGGGAGAGGATCAAACAAACAAACAAGCTGAACTTGCAATTGCAGGTAAATGACAGGACAAAAGAAAGAAAGAAAGAAAGAATAAGAATTGGATCTGCAAGCATTTGCCTTATAGTGTGTGTGGAATCTGGAGTTTCAGATGCAGGGAGGTGCTATCGTGAAGCTCTAGGCAACACATGGCACTTATGTAGCTTGTCAGTCTTGACTTGCAGCTGCAGTTAGATTTACTGAAAAGAGGGTTGAAACCTCTTGTGGGGTCATAGCTAATTTTTTCTAGGTCACATCGTAATACCTGCCAGTGGCTAGAAGTCTTGTTGCATTTATCTGGCAAATTGTGAGACTAGTCAGGGCCTTTGGCAGGCCAAGACACACAGCATGGTATGTTAAGTGGCATTTCACTAGCTTGCACTGTGGGTGTTCTGTGTTTCCTTCATATTTCAATGGAAAACCTTACACAAATGGGAATTGGTGTTATTATAACAGTGTTCAAAGACAATGTTTGACTGACACTAGGATTAGTAAAGATTACCATCCAAAAGTATTTATTTATTTGATAAATCGTTCAAGATATATTTTTATACTGGATCAATTTCAGTTATGGTCTGGAGTGTACCAGTCTCACTTTAAAACCCATTATCTCAACAATATGCCACAGAATCTCCTTTTATCCTCATTTTTAAACATATATGCCACTTCACTGCCAGGTTCTCATATCTATGCACTCCCACATGACAAAAGTGACCTTCTACCTAATATCTAAAGACAGATACTATCAAGTCATACTCTCAAGGAGGAATAGATCCTCTTTATGAAGATTGATGCAGTAGCAGCACATGGGAACATTTTTAAAAAGCCTGGACCATCTGCTTGGCTAAACATTATTCACTGAATGGCTGCAGTTATAATGGAAATTATGTGGAATTGTCCGAATATAATCTGCTACATCGAGACATGGACCCGCTGAGCCACACAAAGTGATGCATAGTGCCAGATGTCATACCTTTGGCTGGAGATTGGGGTGCAGCAGAACATATCCATTAGGATCAATGGCAAAGTAGTATCCATTTGGACCAATCTGATGTAAAATTGAGCAAAGGAGAGACATTAATTTTAGTGTCCAGGAAACAATGCAATACTGACATTGCTCCAACACACATATGGCCCAGTGATAAGCTCATGTAACGGTTGCAACTTCAGATGTGTAAACATAGGGTTAATGGCATGTGCAGAGGTTTGTTAATTATTAGCAATGGCACTGACAACTTTGTATAGATGCCAAAGAACAATACATCTAGTACAATTCTATCAAATTCTGGCTGGAAACGTATGAGCAAGTTCTTCCAAATCACGACAGTCATGGGTGTGTTAAGCTCACTGTGAAGCGTGGCGTAAGCTTTTTGATGTCATCAAGAGACACGTCAATCCCCATCACACCGAGGATCAGCTGATTTTGGTGCTGATGGAAGGACAAATGTGAGAAAAGATGAAGAAAAATGCCTTCATCGGGCCAACTCCACCCATGACGTGCTCCTGCATTCATTAACTTTACCTCGCCACTCCTGTCATCGATGGTCTTGGTTCTGTTGAAGACTGGCAGTGTTCCAGTGATGACCAGACCTAGCTCCTGATGGAGAATTAAAAAAATGCCATTCAAAACATATTTCTGAGTCAATAAATACATTTTTGCTCACTGAAAACTGTGTTTTATTAATTACAAACCACAAAAATTGATGCCATACCAGAGCATCAAGGTATACATTAGTCCACTGAACTTGTTTGGCCTGCTTGTCGGCTAGGACCATGGGTCTTCCTAAGACATCAAGGTATTCCTAAATTAAAAGCACAAAGCCGTCATATTTTCTGGCACATTTTCATGCTGAAAATCAATGAAAATGGAAAATAAGAAATGTCCTGTGATCACCTGTGTATTTATTCTGATGGCTCCGATGGAAGGAATTTCATAGAAGTAACCTGGACAAATAATCATAAAAAAAATCAATTATCAAAAAAATAAATTATCATCTTTTTTTCCCCCAAAATACATAAGTTGTCATACATAGACTAAACAGCATATAGGTTCTAGGGTTGCTGGTTGCAAGTCTTTGATTTACTTTGGTAGGTTTTCATCCACAACACAATTGTTTGCTGGTGTGTAATCCAATTCTTTACTGATTCAGCTCCAATAAAAATCATTCCTCTTTTCCTGTACACATTTACAAGATGATTTGAAAGCAATTATCCCTCCAGCATGGTCTCCAGCATCTGACCTGGAATACTTGGAAGTACAAATGAGCTCCTCTGGTTTTAAAAGGAGGCCCAGTCTCATTTCATTTAGCCTTTTTCAAACTTTTTTATACCTTAACTTTTTACTCAGTTTTTGTTTATGCTACATAATTTTCAGTTTCCTTTGATGGAATATTAGATTACTTCTAGAATGGATCAACTAGCAGTTTCTTCTTGTCCCTTCTATCTGCAGAAAACATCCCAAAAATTTCCTGTCCTAGCCATCTCTTGCGTTTGTATTCCTACAGGAATAAAAAGTACCTAAAAGTTTGTCAGTCAGGCCCACTCGACTGGTCGGATTGTTTCTAATGCTAGAATTGTAGTGACAACAATGTACAACACCTTTGTTTGAGCAGGCCATCCACTGAATGGGTCCTTTATCATAATTGTGCTGTCCTACGGAGAAGGTGAAGATTCTGACCTAGAACGTGGTAAATGAGAAACTGATGAACAAATAAACTGATTTATTTTGCAGCTCTTACATTGTTCTTTGTGAAAAAAAAGTTTCTGCCAGGATTATGCACACTGTTTCCTTATTTAATGTATCATATAACCATTATTTACAACAGTGCAACCACTGCCAGGCTACTTCTGCTGGAAAGCATTCATGCAGATGTTTTTATGTTGCCAGGTAGCACACATTTAAATGTTGCTGCTGATCAGTTAAAACCTCACACTTCCCAAGACCACCTGCCCTGGATCACAAGACGAAACAAAACAAAACAAAAAAAGCAGTAGAACAAGCCCTGGCAGATCAGAGCTGTTTGGCAGCAGGCGAATATGAGGCAGGTGGTTTTAATGTTGTGGCTGATCAGCGTCTGTTTCAGTTGGCAGGTCTCTCATGTGATGATATTAAAAAGTATTCTCCACACCATGTCTACCATGTTGAAAATACATTTCTTAAATGTAAAATTATTTCACATTCATTCAAAACACTCAACACATAATATACAATACAACCAGTTCCCCGTATTTCCTAACTGTTGCACACCAGATTTGTCACAGCTTTGGTATGAAGAAAGAAAGTCATTCAACTCTTATTGAAACACTTTTTCTCATATTTTGATCGCTTTAATATAATCCCCACCCCCATAGTACTTCCTGCTTTTGGTGAGATGTTTAAGTATGAGTTATGTGGATGCAGATGTGTAACTAATGTGTGTGTGATTGTGTGTAGGCTAGATTTGTACAACAAACATATGGCCTCATCTGTTTCCTGCATAAACACCTGGGTTGGGAGCATGAGGACATGGAAAACTCAACCCAAGGAAACTTCCAGAAGGTATCATACACTAACCACACTTTGTGTGTGTGCATGAGTGTGTAAATGTACTTTTCATGCAGTGCTGACTTAAATCTATTTACTAAATTGGATCTGGGGAGTAAAAAAGCAAGTTCTCACTACATAAATAATTTAAAGTTAATTAAGATTTAAGATTAAAAGAAGGGTAAGGGATTTCTGGATAACATCACTTCTGTTGGCATTTGGAACAAAACATCAACAACAAATGGAGCAGTAGCTCCTCCCTCCCTGTCCTTTCAGTGGTCTTCAAGGAAACACGCCCCGTCGTAAACTCTCCTGAGTTTCTCCCTCCATCTCATACTTCATTTACCCCCAAAATGAACCCTACCCTGTCTGTGAGTGGTTGGAATGATGTTTGCTATGTTTGATTTCAGTTTACAGAGCCAGTGCTGTGGATGAAGAGCATTTGAGCATTTTTTTTTCTCTCTTTTATCTTTTTCCCAGTGTACACATGAGCTGGGCAGCAAGTGGTAGGTGAGGAGATATAAACTGCATGTGACAATGTTCAGTGTTAGAAATTCTGCAGAACTGCTTCTCATACTGTTTTTTAATGCAGTGTTTAAATGGTTAGTAATGAAAACAGAGAAAAGGTCATTATGATTTAGCTTAAAATAAACCTCCACAAGCAAATTTATGGCAAAGTAATGTCTTGTGATATGATGGGAAAACTTTCTAGCTATGTGTGTCATCTTTACCTTTTTGTCAGCATTGTATTTCTGCAATATGGACTGAGCTCTTTCCTCTCCTCCATCAGTAAACAGCATGATAATCTTGTTGCAGTTCGCTCTGCTCACGTTAGTCTAGACGAAGACAAAACAGGAAGAGATTTTAAGATTAATACATCACTGCCTAAAATATTCACATGGTCATCACCATTAGTTCATACCAAAACCATTATCACCATGCCAGGAGAAGTTATCTCCAAAACATTATTTTCAGTGGACCAATCTGAAATACAATATTTCACTACTTATGGGAAATAAAGGTTTTAACTGAAGATTCACTGACTGTGGGATGCTGACTGTGGGATTCTATAAAGACTCTGGACATAGTTTTTTTTTATTCTATTAAAAACACATCAAATTTAATTTATTACGATTTTTTAAAGCATTAAAAAAATGATCTTCAAGATGTAACCATCTTTCTGTCATTCACTGGGGGGGAGAACGGAAGTTGTACATTCAACCAGCAGATGGCGGTAAAGGACAACAACCTGTGGAGGCTTTAGTGTGGAGCTATTACAGGAAAAATTCACTCAAAACTTGATTTAAACCTTGCCCTGACAATCACTCTGAAGTCAGAAAACCTATTATGTTTTTCTTACCACAGAAAGCTGCTCAAAAGCAAACTCAAAGCCTTTTGTGTAGTTTGTAATCCCTTTGGCCGTGATGTTCTGTACAGCATCTTTCAGCAGCTTTTTATTCCTCACATTGGCTTGTACCAGATGGTCGAAACATGCCGTTTTCTTCACCCTGGTGTTAAACTTGGAAACAGAGGCATGCAGTTATGACCTGGAAATTATTTATACATTTATAACACATGTGCATGTATGAAACACACATACACACACACAGTCACACACAGTCACACACGCACAAACACTCCCACCTGGCCTTGGCTGTTATCAGGCAGTGGTAAACAGAAACATTCATCAAAGCCCACTAATTGCTTCACATCCTTGGAGCTCAACGATTTGGTACCCATGGAAACAAGATCTTGCTATATAAAAATGAGGATAGGCAGCAACACCATCTTTTTTCTAAAGGTGAGACCTCCTCATTTCACCTTATGACACACTTTACACCTTATCTGAAAATAGAGCCTGTATCCTGAGATGCATTCTAAGTTGAACTAATTAATATTTTCCCAGATACATTATCTGATGAAAATCTTTCAGGCTGCTGCAGACTAAGGTGAACGAATGTTTTCAAAGAACCCTAAAGACAGAATTTGGTAAATAAATTATGAGTAACAATATGAAAGATATGGGACAACAGAAGATTAAACCAGGACAGCAACTGTGTTGCAGAACTCTTTTAAAACAATACTGTACCTCATCGATCTCAACTAATCAATGTGTCTCTGTGAAATAGCCAAATGGGAGGCTGAAAACCTATCCACAGACAAGCAGGCAAAATGAGCCCTGAACATATACATACGGCCATGTACGTGCTTGTTTCTAAGGAGCCTGACAGCCTTGAAGTTCTTTTCAGAGTGACAAGACCAGACATACACATCTCTGTTGGGCTGAAAAAAGAAATATCACTTTGTGTGCTGTGTGACTGATTCAAGGGCAGCACACAGAGATGATGCAAGGCATATAAACAAACACGAGAACAAAGGATGTTCATATAATTGCCCACAAAGAGCAAATAGGGATATATTAAAAGGGAAAGAGAGGAAGGTGAGAGCAGAATGTGAGATACAGAGAGTGAAAGGAAGAGGATAAAAAAAAGATATAAAAGGAGGGGGGTCTATGTGGGAGGGCCTGTTGAACACAAGATTCAAAAGCAGGAACAGGAGAATATGTGTATCATATAATGAACTCATGTAGAATGTGTGACACTTTAATCATGTCCTGGTTAGAGGTACTTTTTTTGTAAAGAGGCCCATTATGTTATAAAAGGAGGCAAAGTACTATATGATGAATAACTACTCTTGCTTTGTAAGATGTTGTTTCTGTACTCTTAGGAAACTCTGAATCCAATCTACTGCAAATTCCCCAGTTCCCGTGTGATCCTATTACAAGAGCACTTATATGTGCATGTTATGGTCAAGGCCTTGGGAATGGATTAGCGATGACACAGGAGAGACGGCTAATCTTCAAACTCTAATCCTGCTGGACTGTGTGCTTTAGTGCTCTGGCTTGTCCAGTGGAGTGAAAGTGGCTAACAGCACTGACACCAGTGAACAAGCAGGATGAAAATGATGGGGGTTCGGTGAGGTGAGAGGAAAGCAAGAACACAAGTGTGAAAAAGAAACAAATGGAGAGAATGAAACAGGGGAAGAAAAGACAGTGAGTCAGACCTGACCAGCTGTTACGGAAGCCTGTGAGCATCTTCTATTAACAAATGCCATTTTAGTCCCTAGGCTACTGTTAATGAGGGTAAAGATGTATGGGCAATATCAGAGACCAGTGATTTAGTGGCAGGTATCAATACCTTCAGGGACAGTTATACACTTTGAATGAGTGAATCAATGACAAAAGAAATGGAGAGAGGATATCAAAGAAAAGGCATGCTGTGTTTTGTTGAGGTAGGAACAAACTGAACAGGAATTTATCAACTCCTAACCAACATACCGAGTCTCTGGAAAACAGCAATTCTGATTCTGCTTTCCAGTTAGTTATTTTAATTGTATTTTTTTTTATTATTGTTTACTGTTGGATAGTCTTAATGTAGACAATGACAGAATTGTACTCAGCAAATTCTTTAGTCTGAAAATAAATGTGCAAGACTGTCTAGATGCAATTAACACCACCATCGTGTGGCCACAAAGAATCCAAACAACCACTTTATTTTGAAAGTCACTAATATACTCGCCTAAATTGCTCAGCTCACTGTTTAAGTTCCACAAAGATTACTTTGGTGATGTATTTACTATGGGGTAACAATCAGTTTTAAGGTTTGATTTCAACAAGATGGTAAAATATGGAATTGCAGTTTCTTAAATGACCACTGGAGGGACTAACTTCGTAAGGAAATTAATCACTGTTGACCTCCATGGTAAAATGTCAAATACTGAAGCAGAAATCAACATATTTACAGCCAGGTTTAAAAAGAAAAAAGAAAAAAAAAAAAGAAAAAAACATTTTGGTCTGTATAGCTAGATTTCACAACCATGACACCTGTATGGAGGATGAATTTTATGCACCACATCAGGAAAAAATATGTAATGCCACATTTATGTATATGTAGGGCATAGTCTTTTGATTGATGGCTAGGTACAGTCAATGTCTAGCTGCCATCAGTGTGGCTATTTAGCACTTTCTTGACTTGACCTCTGAGCTACAGATCACCGATCAATTATTTTTATTTCAAAGATAATATGACCTCTGTTACTATTTTTGCATTGACCTGGAAAGGTTTCAGGGCAACATTTAGCAAAGCAACCTGAAGTAGCTATCTTTGTTCCCATTTGAAGACAGTTTGTCAGGGGTAACCGGAGGACACTGGCTGGACAATCTCTACTCATCACATTGCTTCTTTGCCACTCTTATTTACACTCATATTCTGATTTCTATCTATAGATATTCACTCCTTTTCTCTCAAGTCCACATCTCCACCTCTCAAGGCACTTTCCTACCTATTCCCTATTCACTACAGATCACAATGTCACCTTCAAACATCTTAGTTCAGAGTGTCCTGCCTGACCATAGCTGTCAATCTGCTGCTCAAAACTGTAAAAAGACTTCAGATGTGATCTCTGATGTAATGTCACTCCAACCTTGTACCCATTTGACATTCCAGCCACATATATCACCACAACCTTGCTGTTCTTGTGTTCTACATATCTTGACCCACCCTCACATACCTCTCTGCTGTTACTGATTTCTTCATACAATATTACAGATTTCTCAAAAGGCAACACTTTTCTATTTTTATATGGTATTACTGATCAACTTTATATTTCTCTAGTTACATGACACAGTTGTTATAAATCATGACAGGAACTAATTCATTACTCTGGCATCCTTTCACTCTTCAAGCTAAAGGGAACACTGGTCTCTCTCTCTCTGTGTGAGAGATCTCTATGTAGGTAAGACAATCCACCCTTTCCATTCTTAATTTTTTTCAATAGCTGACCTCACTTTCTCCTAACTAATACTGTCCTTTCTCCATTTATTCATTCCTCAGCTTCCTTAAGAACTTCTCCATCCTCTCATTGAACTCTCTTTACTCTTTTGTCCATTTCTATCTCTTTTGTCCATTTCTATTTCAACCCCTTATCCCTCTCTTATCATCTTAAGCTGCTTCATATTCTTTATACCTCAGTTTCTCTGTTTAACCAATCAATATGAATCCTTTTTTGTGTCCCCAGTCCTTCTTTATAAATCATTTTTCTTTATTTTACTGCCTTTTCCCCACTTTTCCTTTGCCAACATCATTCTTTGAATACTTCTCTGGGTTTGTTGGTGTCAAGAAAGTTACATATTAAACCTTTATGTTAATAACCATTCAAGTTGGGGGGTGGAGAGGTGGGGGCCTAAATGATTGTAGATTGCTTTTTGTATCAGCAGTTTACACAAGTGCCACACAGATTATTGTTTTGGGGTGTAAATTTGGGCACTTCAATGTAGTGTGGATGCTATTAAAAGATATCCACCGTTTTAATTTTGTTTCTCAATGAGCTTTTCTGCTTTTGTTATTATTTACCTGAGTCTTAGACTTTAAGCTTTATCTAATAATCATTCCTTTATTTATGATTTGGAACTGTTATTTAATTATTCATGCATTTATTGATTTATACCCTACATTTATTGAACTCTTTTTGTTACTAAGCTGTGTCATGGTTTTGTGTGTGTGTGTGTGTGTGTGTGTGTGTGTGTGTGTGTGTTTGTATTTGATTATTAATCTTGTTCCTGTTAAAATTTTGAAAATTGTTTTCATGGCTGGTTAAGTTATCGTTTGACTTTCTTTGTCAGTCCTCTGTCTATATATTGTCTTTTTTTCTTCCTCAGTGCTGGTCTGTTTGTGTTCCTCCTGGTCTTGTGGGTTTTCCTGGCTCTCTGTTGTTCCTACTGCGTATTTATCTTGTTTTCTGGTAATGGTGGTTTTTGGTGTTATTTTGGATTCCTACCAAGCAATTCATTTTGTTTTATTTAATGACTTTTACTAAAACTCCCGCTGTCTCGTTCTCTTGCATTTGGGTCCTTAACACCATTAATCATGACAAATCATTTACTTATCTGTTTGTGTTGAAAATGTACAGTGTTTCCTTTTGGACAAAGGGTGGCATTTCTTCTATTTCTGCTCTTTGGTGGTACAAGTAGGGGGTTGTTTTTTTTTCTTTGTTTTTATTTTAAATAAACTGTTTATGTTTCTTTTGTTTTAAACCTGTAAAGAATTTTTGTTGCTCAAGTTGTATGAAAAGTATTATACAAACAATTTAACTGATTTTACATGCTCTTATAGTCTCTTATTTTCTGAAATAAAAAGTGACTTCTTTTATCTTTTCTCTTTTCGGGGGATGCAGTGGTAGATTGTTGTGTTCAGCATGTTGATTTGGCATAGCTTTAACACTGACTGTGCTTCCTGACATAATCCTCCAACTAATCCAGACTTGGAATCCTTTCGAGACTGATAGATGTCAATTACTGTGTTTCTCATTTTTTCTTGAATTTGCTTTGGTCAAGGCTTGATATGTTGCTTTTTGAGATCTTTTCGCTTACTTCATGTTATCAGACTGGTTCTGTTTAAGAGATTTCTTGATCCTACAGGTCTGACACTAATCAGGCCTGGATGTGGCTAGCAAAAATGAACTCAGTTTGCCAGAAGTGTGGTTAATGACAGTTACTGCATTATTCACATTGGGCTAAGTTGGTTTGGGAAGCTTTTATCCCTTAATGAAATAATACTTTAAAAACTACATTTTGTTGCTCAGATTATATTTGTCTGCAATCAAAATTTGTTCCATGTGACTAAAAACAAAAACAGAATCTGTTAAGGAGCAGGTACTTTTTCACAGCACTGTAGTGATACCAAATCAATATCTGATTTAATATCGTTGTTATTGCTCAACTTTATACCCTAAAATTGCTCTGTATTCCTTCAGGACTTTTGTTGCCAGTGTGGTTGTAGACAAGTCTGCCAAGAATCAAGCTTGCAGAGTATTTCTGTTTCTCAATCACTAATGTCACAGAGAACAACACATTTTCAGGAGTCCAGACACCAGGGATCATTGTCAGTTCTGAAAAAAACAAAACAAAACAGAGCCATGGTGACAGTCAGTGTGCTTTGTCAGGAAATACTATTTTATGCTGATGAAATACAATTATTGACTTGTTAACTGATGGTCAAAGTTGCTGATTTACATATGAGGGATGTTAATTTCCCTGCAACATCCTGTTATTTTGAAACACAGTACAAAACTGCTCTAAGTTATTTTTTGCAGAGCCATTGAGACACATGCACTAACTTTAAGGAAAGGCTCATATAGCCACCACAATACTGAGCAGTAGCGCTTTGATGAAAACACACACACACTGGGTAGGAAAACAACACCATTACAGTATATCTTACTATAAATGGTATTTTTTTCTTCTTTTATGAAATATCAAAATCCTTTCTCTTTAATATTTAAATGGTCATTTTAGTACATTTATTGCATTCCTGGGTGCCTTGTGAATCACTTGGACCCCGAGAGCCCCCTGAAGTTTTATAACAATCAAAGAAGGGAAGAAAACAAAAAAAGCTGAGTTAGTTTTACATTAAACATTAACTTTATTTTTCTTTTTGAGCTAATTTATCCCAGTCTGTCTCACTTTATATGAATCATACTAACAACTAGGGACACTTCGATCCCAGACAGATTCTGATGATTACTCATTGCTGCAGAATCACAACTCCACTATGAAGCAGAATGCTTTGTGGACAAGACAAAAAGTCCCCATGGAGAGGAGGCAGAGTCTGAATGACTTGTCTTTGTGCAAGAAGAATGGAGATGGCTCACATTCCTATAAAAACCCATCTCGATAAACACTTCCACATCTACCCCACATGCACTACAATTAAACTTGTTACTGGTCCTTTCTGACTGTTCTCACAATTGTGGTGGGCCTACAGTAGATGAAAAAGATAAGGAGGGAGGACATTAGAAGTAATTGGTGTGGGAAAAAAGTAAAAATGAAGGGACATAGTGATAGGAGGGAAGTCACATAAAAAAGAGGAAAGATGTAGTAGCTACAGAGATCATGTCCCTACACAAAACAATGAATGGAAGTAACTGGAAAAACTCTCGCAAGTGTAAATTTTATATGTCAGGATATTATGAAAAACTCTCTTGTCTTGACAAGGTTCCAAAATAAATTAAATACGTTAGATATATAATAAAACATAACATGTAATACCAATTCAAGACAAACAGCAGAAGCGGTATGTGAAGAACCTTGTATATTCGATAACTCAACAGCTTGTAAAATCACATTTAACAAATTGAAGTATTTGCTTCTAAATGGTGTCATCAGTCTCTCACATCATTGTGAAAGAATTTTAGTTCATTCTAATTGACATAGCTTCATCGGGTTTGAGGTTTTTGGAAATTTATTTATGCACATACATCTTTTCTTTTTAGATTTTTTTTTTTTTTTTTTTAGCCACTAGTGGCTTTTAGTAAAGCAGTGGAGAGACAAGAAAGTCGATTCACAGAGAGGGATAACATATAGCAAAGTGCAACAGTTGCAGTGAGGATATTCCCTGAAAGCTGGACCAACCTAGCTGGCACTCTCATGCTACTCAAGCTGCCCCGTGGTGTGCTCAGGCGGGCTTGACTCCACATTCATGATTCCTCTGCATGCCCCCACTCACATTACTGCAGTCTCAATCATGCTTCAATACTTCTACATCCTCATGTTGTTACATTGAGGGCATGTTTGTTTTCTCAAAGTGCTTGCAGTCTCCAAGAATCAGGACAATGAAGAACGGCAAAAAAAAGTATCATATCTTTGTTACTTTTTTTAGTTTTTCTAGTCAGACGCATCCATCAAACGTCTTTGGATTTCTAAATTATCATGTAGCTAAATAATTCTCAAAAGGAACTTCTGAATAAACACATCATGCATAAGTTGCAGACACACCCTCCTCCAATCATGCATGTCGAACTAGGGTACAGATCAGCTAGAGTACAGATCACTCTAGCTCTCTAGCCCTTAAGATCTTGACACGTTATTTTGATTAGAGTTAGTTCTGAACTCTTAGTCATTGCAATATTTTGATTCTTAGTGGACTCAAAGCCCAAACCGTCACTTATCCTCCATCTAACTTAGAAGGTGATCAGATGTTGAGTTTGGTCTTTATTAAACATGGTGGATTAATTATGGCTAAACACTTCAACCTTGGTCTCATCTGTTCAAAAATCATTGTTTCAGAAGTCATGCACTGTAGTTCAAAGACATCTTTCCCAATATAAGCCGTGCTGTCATGTTCTTTCTTCTTTTTTTTCCTTTTTTTTTTTTTTTTTTTTTTAGAAAAAAGAGGCTTTCTCCTGGTAACATTTCCAAACAAGTCCTGCTCTTTTGGCATCTTTAACACTTATCATGCTATCTGAGGTCTGTAGAGTTTTCCATTTTTGCAATTTCTGAAAGAATTGTACAGTCTCCTGTTGTCCTAGGTCAATCTGACCCATTTTCAAAAGTTAATATGTCATAACTTTGATTTTCTTTCATATAATTGCCTAAGAATCACATGGATGG
Source organism: Zenarchopterus dispar (assembly GCA_028564865.1). Classification (NCBI taxonomy): domain Eukaryota; kingdom Metazoa; phylum Chordata; class Actinopteri; order Beloniformes; family Zenarchopteridae; genus Zenarchopterus; species Zenarchopterus dispar. Next base: position 9,740,626 of record JAOWBL010000021.1, on the reverse strand, counting down.
TTCCATACTATGCTCCTTGTAAGTAAAACTAATTATGACTATTTTTGTTAAATTAACCCTAATCCCTAACCCAGTCCGAAAAACATGTATATTGAGAATTCTGAATTGTCCATGGGTGTGAGTGTGAGTATGCATGGTTGTTCGTCTATGTATGTGGCCCTGCAATGGACTGGTCTGACCTGACCCTAGCCTGAAATGGGCTGGGACTGGCTCCAGCAGACCCCCGTGACCCAGTAGATTGATTCAGCGGGTAGAGGGAAAGGACAGATGGGTGTTGTAAACAAGCTGACTAAAAAGTGTAACACATAATGTGATACATTTATACTTCATGCTTTACAAACCAGTCAATAGGCATTATAACACATGCATGGGCATTTCAGACTAGGGGAATATAAACCTTTATGCTTTTCTAAAGATGGTCACCTTTTTTGATTATTAGTTAATCAAGTGCATTTGATTAGCACCACCTGGATGGTAATACATTTACCACCTAGGAGCGTAGTTCATTTAACATCTCTGCATTTTGGCTTTGTTCCAGTCCAATAAATAATGACATGTTATAAACAAAAAGAAGGTGTGCTTTCTTTTCCACATGACTACACTTGATGAAGTGCATCACTTAATGATGAGGCGATAAAGAGGGGGACATATAATTGTTTTCCTGGGTTTATTGCAGTCAGAGGTAAAGCTTGAATACATTAGGGAGCAGTGGGACATCCATACGACCATCCTCCAGACACACATCAGCGGAGGATGTGGCTTAGACTTTTAATCATGAGTGCCAAATAGAGCAGCGTGTATTTCATTAAAGGTCTCTTTCAGGGTGTCCTGACCTGAGATAAATCCATATTTCATTACTTATAATCCATTTTTGTACTTCTCTTGTGTCTTTATGAGCTTCTGTTGTGTATGTGTTAATGTGCAGATGCTAAATTTTATCTGAATGTATACAGCATGAATGGACACGTAAATATTTACACAAAATTATATGACTCCATCATTCATTCTCTCTCATACAAACAGATAACTTTGGGCTCATTGAGTGGAAGGTTAAAAAAATACTTACATAAACAACGTTGACGTAGTCGTCATCAGAGAGAGTCTCCAGCATCTCACTGACTGATGTCCTGATCAATTTGAGAGTCAAACCGGACACACTCCCGCTCCTAAAATATAAGATAACAAAACAACAAAAAGCTCTCTCACTGCTGCATTTTTTTTTAAATTGGGAATTTTACTCTGTGTAATTAAGACAGCCTTCTCCTTGGGGAAATAACTTACAAAATGTGCCAAATTAAAAAAAAACAAAAAAACAAAGACATACACAAAAAAAAAAAGAACGAGAAAGATAATCAGAGAAGAAGTGACTGTGGCAAGAAGGTGAGATTATCAGGCTACTCACGCATCCACAAGGATCAGCATATCTTTGGGAGAGGCAGCTCCTTGAATGTACCTTGATGAATAAGAAACATTCCCACATACTCTTAATAGCATTTTATCTGTTGAGGAACAACATTTTCAAGAAAACTTCGTACATTATGATTTATGTGTTTTGTTTTGTTTTTTGTTACTCTTAAACAAGACTGGAAAACAGAAATGTAATTTCCACAAACTTAATAATTTACTGTTTAATGTTAATATGATCAAAAAGCAATGGATGTACATTAATAGTAAATACATTTTGTGCAACAACCTGATCCAAGCAAACTCTATGGAATTTTAAAGCACATTTTCAAATAAGGGGCCTTAAGGGGCTTAATGGTTAGCACTGTTGCCTCACAGCAAGAAGGTTCCTGGTTTGACTCCTGGCCTGGCAGGAATCTTTCTGTGTGAAGTTTGTATGATCTCCCTGTGCTTGTGTGGGTTTTCTTCAGGTACTCTGGTTTCCTCCCATGGTCCAAAAAACATATATATAAGGTTGATTGAGAACTCTAAATCGTCCATAGGTGTGAGTCTGAGTGTGTGTGGTTGTTTGTCTATGTATATGGTCCTGTGATGGACTGGTCTGACCAGGGTATACCCCTGCTTCTCGCCTGAAATGGGCTGGGATTTGCTCCAGCAGTGACCCAGTAGATGGATTCAGGAGGTATAGGAAATGGATGGATGGATTTTCAAATAACTGTTGTTTGGAATAATTACAAGTGAAGTAAGCACATATCAAAGTATAAACAAATATTTAACTCAAAATCAATACAATATTTGATTGCACTCATCAAGTAAAAAGACTGATCCCACTTTTTTTTGTTTGTTTCTTTTAAACTCTAATTCCTATAAAACAACATATCTTCCAATGAAGTTTTACAGCAATATAAAGTTCCCTTACCATGGCCTCCGGCGGACATCGTAGAGATCAATCTTACTGGGAGTCTTACGAGCATCCATCCATGGAGAGGCTGGAAAAGGAGATCACATACATATGGATTAATAATCTTTATTACAACTAAAGGAAATAGTTACTAATTTTTGTTTGTTTGTTGCACGTCTGGCACATCTTACTGCAAAACTGAGAAATCTACCAGTATGCAGTGCTATAATCAGCTCAGTAGTGAGGCACTGTCAGACATGATTAACTGCATTCTTTGTTAGAATGACAGTTGGCTTGTTGGTCTGAATCCTAAATTTATTGCACCATCTAAACTTTAACAAAATCTTTGCTTACTAAGCCTAACTTAAGATGTAAATGAAGGAAATAAGGATATATTTCTTTACTATACATAACTAAATAAAGAGGACGAAAACATCTAGGACCAATCCAAAAAATAACTATTAAACACATTTTATTTTATTTCATCAAGCTACAAGATAGTCAGCAAAGACATGAAATAAATAGTGATGGGTTAAAAACACAAACAATTGATAATACCATTGAACTGCTTCAGATCTTCCTAGTAGTAGTTTATTATTTACAGTAAACCTGTAAATACAGTCACTACAAGACTGAAATTAAATGACATCTGAAACAGAATTGTGTCAGCTGAATAACTGCATGCTGAGTCCACCTGGTCACATGATTTAATAGGAATGGAAATAAACACAACTTAAATGTGGTAAAAACAACTTAAAACATGTTTTTTGTTTATTTGTTTGTTTTACCCGGGTAGTAACGAGCCAGGCCTGTAGCACTTCCAAACACCTGCCAGAGAAGGGTGGGATCATCCTCTCGATTCTTTTTAAACACATCCTCCAGTGCCTCCGTCCAGTTGAGCTCATTCAGCACTATGGTAGCTGGAAATGCCCCCCAAAACACACATACACACAAGTGAAATACTGCATGTCAAAAGACAGAGATACATAAGAAGAGGATGTGCTGCATTAGAGGGTAATTGATGTTTTCTTTCATTGCTAATACAGCTCCTGATGCATAACAGTTATTCTTTTTGTTACAAAATACATAATTTTCTAACATGACATTAAAATCCTCTGAGCACTTTTATGTCTGAACTGTTTCTGTGAAGCTGAATATATCTATTCTGCATGCAACAATCAAATAGTTGTCCAACAGCAACCAAAGAAATTCCACCACAACTAGCTTACTAACATGGCTGAATAAAATATTAATGTTTCCACACATTTTTTCTTCTTTATTTGTTTTTGTTACTTGCAGGCCTCATGAAATAATTGGTGACTGATTCTCCAAAGAATATTTTGGTGTCGTGTTGTTGGCTCTCAGTTTGCTTCTGGCTTGATTTTTAAAATTCTTTTTTTGTTTTTGTTTTTGCTTTTAAATCTCTTCATGGTCTTGCCCCACAGTATCTGTTCAACCTGCTGTGGCCATGCACTCCCTCACACTCTCTTAGGTCAGCAGATCAGACGTTGTTTGTTGTCCCAAAGACAAAGAAGAAGGGAGTTGAACGGGCATTTTCAGTCATTTCCCCAAAGCTTTGGAATGAGCTACCTCTGTACATCAAACATGCTGACTCACTTCCTGTTTTTAAATCATCTCTTAAAACATATTTATTCTCTTTGGCTTTAAACTAACTTTGAGACAACAGTTTTATCTGTATTTTATTTTGTGGAGGGGGGACACACCCTTTAAGATTATTTTATCTATTGATATTTTGCTTTTAGTTCCAGATGATCTTTGGCTTTTTAACCCACTTTTGAGATGTTGACTTAATTGTTCCAAATTGTAATGTGCTTTCTCTGTCCATCCTATTTTTCTATTGATTTGTTTTTATCTGTCTGAATTCTCATGGTGTCAAGGAATTTGGCCAACTGTGTTGTTTTTAAAGTACTTGATAAATACAATGGCATCGAGGGAGTTGAGTTACAGAATATGGATTATCTCAAAATGAAAAAAAAGGAGAGAGAGATTTAAAATAACCAGTCTCTCAGTAACATAGAGTAGATTTTTTAATCAAATTTTGATGCGGTAAAACTTATTAGCTGTGCACATACCTGTATATGTACTCTGCAACAGAAGACACAGCAGAGACTATTACATTTCCTCTGGAAATAATCACTCATGTGGACATCCCAGTTTAACACGGTCATTAACATTCACACACAGACACACTCTGGCAGACGTTTGCCCAGTAAGCCATTTGAGCAAATATTTATCCAGCGAATCAGCTGGTGCCCATATTTAGACATGAATGGCAAGGAATGATATTCAGGCAAGTGTGGTCTTTGCTCTGACAAAATTAAACAGTGTTAAATTTTACCTGGGAAAAAAAGAAATATAATTCTGCTTGTGTGTTTGTTTGTGTGTTGTAACAATCATGCATGTGATTGATAGTGTGTGTTGTGAGAGGCAACAGGCATAATGGATGTAATAGCATAGCATCCCGACAGCTCAGAGCCACACAGCCCCTCATGATGATGGATGAAGACACAACATGTGCTGGTTCCAACACTATCTTGTCTTTGTTTATCTATTTACTGCTCTGTTTCTCCATTTCTTCTTTTCTAATCCATCTATCAATCCATCGATCTAAAGTGATACATATGTGTGTGTGTGAATTTGCATGTGACCATTTGTGTTGGTTGATGTGTAATGATGCATAAACATATATTATCTGTGGACCTGCTCACTGATGTACAGAGAAAACACAATTCATTTCCATATATGTCTTTTGAGGGGAGAGTTAATGAAGGCCTAGTTACCAAAGTGCATGTATTTTATTACAAAGAGTAAGGAATGAGTGAAAAGGCATACAATTTGTATTTGTGTGTACATGCAGAATTGATAATACATTTTCTCATTAAGCACAAAACTCTAAATGAGAATTAAAAAAAAATGTCTCTCTCTCTCTCTTTCGCTCTCTCTCTCTCTCTCTCTCTCTATGTGCGTGTGTGTGTGTGTGTGTGTGTGTGTGTGTGTGTGTGTGTGTGTTGGGGCTCATCCTTTCTAAATGCATAATTATGGATTATAGATGAAAAGGCATAGACAGCTAGATAAAAAGTGATGCATTTATAAACCAGTTAAAACATTTAATTATGTAGATGGCTGAAATGCTCTTTTGTTTTCCACTTTGAAATTGTCTGAATGACCTAAATGCAGTGCTACCCAGGCAAAGTGTGAACCTGTATGTGCTTCTGTTTTAATGCCTTCAATGGTTTTAACACTTCTGAGTCAGTTAAAACTGTTAAACTGCAGCTACACAAGAAAATGAGCACAAGAGTACTCTGGTTGCCCATGTCAATAATGAATACCTGGTTGCATTAAGTACACTTTTTTGGGGGTCGGCTGTCCCTCCCTCTTGTATTGCCACCATCGGGATGCATGCGAGTGGTGAGGGTGACCATCATGCCCCTTCCGGGGTCAGTTGTTTCACTCTGGTCTTTTCCTTCTTCCCTTTCCCCTTCTTCGGTGTCTTCTTCTCCTCTTGTCTGGTAGCGGCAAATGGACGGCAGGAGGGGTGGTGCAGCTGTTGCTGCCAGGCTGCACTGAATGGGAGTCTGCTAGGTTGGTTGCCCTCGATGGCGCTTTTGCCATAGATAGGGCCCCGATGAGGATGGGGGATTACGTCGCTGCAGCTTTTCTCTCTGGGGGTTGGGGTTATAGTCAGTGCCTGTGCACCCAGGGGGTTGGGGATGGTCTGATATGATGATGTTGATATAATATATGTACTCTCAAATAGGTGTTTACAGGTTTGTAAGTCTTTTTTTAGGAATGCACAAGCCTGCTTTTTTTCTTTTTTTCATCAAGTAATATGTATATGCACACAAACAAATATGTAGTTATGCATGCATAACAGACCATATAGTTGACTGCATTTTTGTGGCTTTATGATGGTATATTTACTATCATGTAACGGATATGTATCTATGCCCCCACACCTACCCCCCTCTAGCCTAGACATAGACATTGAAATGTACTCACAGGTTTACACGCATACCACACATGTCACACACACCACCCACATGCCACACACACACATTATACAACCATACAGAAATGGTCCTCCTCTTCTCTTATTATTATTATTATTATTATTATTATTATTTAGGAAAATTAAACCTGATATCTGGCATGCTATTCTGAAATACCTCACTGAAAAACACTCAAAATGAAATTTTAATGCTCTAGTTTTGGGGTCCAATAGACATTTTCATATAGTTTCCTTTTCAGGGCCCTTATTCTGCTTTTGCCTTCATATTTACTGAATTTAGTTTAATTTTCTCTTCTGTCTCTCTGTCATAATCTGCATCTCTCCATCACTCATATGCAGCCTGTCCTTCAATTGACAAACAGATTTGGGCTTCATGAGCTTTCTGTCATCTGAATGTCTGCTTCCTCTCCAGTGCCATTCTCACTCATCATGCTGATTTCATAAACCCTAGTACCTTCTCTACCAACAAAAATCAAATTTTCTCCAACTGAGCTATTCCTGGAATATTTATAGGAAGGAGATCAAATTTGAAATATAAAACCACATTAACTTTTGAGTGTTCTTTTTTTCTTTTCAACTACCTTGCAAAATATATACAATTGGCCTTATTTGCCAAAATCAAAGACAAAGTTTTAATATGCCCATTCTTTAGCTTTGTGGCATAATTTTAGCCTGCCTCACAATACTTTGATCATAAAACTTTATTTTAGCCTCAAATTAAGATGATAGGAACTGGCTTTTCATATGTATTCACCAAAATGTTTTTCTTTTTCACACCTACTCAATATTTTTCTTCATCTCACTTGCATAAGACCTCCATTATGAAGAAATTTTAAAGGGTCAGAATGCCTATGCATTCTTATCCTGAGCTACCAGTAAGTACCATCTTTGAGAGGAGTTCATGAGTCATGGTACCCTGCCAACAAACCAGACTTTTACTTTTACAAATAACCACAGCTGAGATATATCCATTACCATCCCTGTCCCTCATTTCTGTCCCTGCATCTTGGGTCAGCACAGAGGTTATGCACGCAACCTTGGGGTCAGATGGTTCCTCAGCAGGGGGAAATCCATGCTGAGGAAGTCTCGTCATCCTGCTGCTGCTACCACTTTCAATTTCACATTCATTATTTCCCTGGCTATCCAACTATAAACACAGAGACCTAGTGAAAGTATTCAAGAACAAGTTAACAAGCAAAACTGCAGTCTTGTTAGAAAAACAATTCTCCAAACAGACTCATGTAATTGACTCTCAGTGAAAACTTCAGTTGATTCAGGTGATTACACACATGAGCAAAATGCTGAACCCTTAGTTGTCCCCAACCTATTCACAAAATCAGTGCATCATCTCTGTTTCAAATGTAAAAACACGACAAAAACACGTTTTCTTTGAGAAGAAAACTAAATATGCAGTAGACCATCCTGAGATCATTGACATTCAACTTAAGATGTGCCAACGTCACAGAGACCTATGAGAAACTGATTACTCTGAAATACTCAATGCCCCACCATGATGATGAAACAGTTGTGAAATGTGCTTTTAAAAGTTATTGTTTTGTTCCCCAGGTTTTTGACAGCAAAGTTAAAAAAAAAAAAAGGAAAAGACTTTTTTCTTTCACACTGTGGAACTGTGCAATCTGCACATTTAAGTTGATATGATAAATAAAAAAATTTAAAGTGTTACTCAAGTGCATAATCACACATTTGTTCAGCTAGCCATTAGCCTTGGACACAGACTGTAAGAGCTCTCATCAGCTTTTCACACATTTTTTTTTTTTAATGAAGGGAGCCATCTAGACTAACTACTGCCACTTACTGAAATCAGGACATGTGAAATAGCTAATGTAAAAAATACATGACTGGCTAAGTTACTCAAATAAAATTATAAATCACTTATAAATAGAAATGGTATTGTTAATGAAATACTAACCCACCCTGTCAGTCAACTGAGCAAACCTTTTTAGCTGACTCTTGACAGAGAATATTTGCAGTTTGGTTGAGATGTTGCTGAAGAGCTGGATTAGAATTTTGGCCTTTTTCAATCCCATAATACACCTTGCATGTAAATAATATTGTCAACTTTCAATCACTAACTGAGTGACCTGCACTGCCTAATATCACACTTTTCAGGGGGAAAAAAAAAAGAAATCCATCATATGTTATTCATGAATCTTCTTCTTTTCCTTCCGGCCACTCCCTTCAGGGGTCACCAAAGCAAGTCATTTGTCTCCATCTATCCCTATTCTCTGCATCATCTTCTCTCACACCAATCACTCTCATGTCCTCCTTCACTACATCCATATACCTCCTCTTTGGTCTTCCTCTAGGCCTCCTGCCTGGCAGTTCCCACCTTAACATCCTTTTCCCCAATAAATTCACTGTCCCTCTTCTGTACATATCCAAACTGTCTCAGTCTGGCCTCTCTGACTTTATCTCCAAAGCATCTAACATCTGTGTCCCTCTGATGTATATTGATCCTATCCATCCTCACCACTCCCAAAGAAAACCTCAACATTTTAATTTCTTCTACCTCTAGCTCTGCCTCCTGTCTCTTCCCCAGTGCCACTGTCTCCAAACCATACAATGTCACTAGTCTCACCACTGTCTTGTATACCTTCCCTTTCATTCTTGCTGACACCTTTTATCACAATCCCTCCTGACACTTTTCTCCACTCATTCCAACCTGCTTGTACATGCTTGTACATACTAAATATGGTTGAGAAATTGCACTTACATTAGCTATACAATATGTTAGTCTTATCTACCAGCTTCATTAATAGCATTGTTCCAGCATATTTTCTATATATTTCTCAGATGTAAATTTTAGGTCAGGTGTGTGTGGGTTTTTTTTTTTAATGTATATATTACCAAGCAGGATTTATTGTTATAACAATGTCCAATATTTTTTAATCAAGCAGCAACACTAAAACAGTGAGCACCACGGAAATACATTAACATCTTTGGCTGCAGAAGAGGTAAAGATAGATAGATGGATAGATAGATGGATAGATAGATGGATAGATAGATAGATAGATAGATAGATAGATAGATAGATAGATAGATAGATAGATAGATAGATAG
>JAOWBL010000021.1:9704711-9731110 GCA_028564865.1 Zenarchopterus dispar | reverse complement strand
TACATACTGTGAACTATATCCTAAATTATGTCAGAGCACAAATAAATTGACTCAAATTAAATCACTCACATTCCAGTTAAATCATTTTTCCTTTCTAATTAGTAATTCAGGCTCTCATTTATTCTTAATTCAAAGCTACAGAGCTGCTGGTATGATCAGTTAAAAAAAAAAAAAAATTGTTGGAACATTGGGAAAAAAATGGCATACACATGAAGCACTTTCAGTTAATGACCCTCTGTTTACTTACATCCCAAGGTCACACATGATTAAGTAACAGCAGAGCAGAGATCCTATACTATTGTTGTTCTTGAAATCCACTCTTTAGCTATGGCAATTGTCCACCAGATGTAACCATGGTTACCATTTGAGTTTGTGTATGTGCGTGTGTTTTTGTACTTACAGCCATCATAGATGTCAGTAGGAATGTGGACAGCTGTGTGGTTGTAATCAGTCAAACGTTTAAATGATGGGTCCTCTTTAAAGTCTGGTCGAATCCTGTATTTTTTTCCTTCCGTTTCATTTGCATCCAGCTGAGGGAAAAATAAAATTAAAAATTAAAAAATTAAAAATCACCTTATCGCTTGTAATGAGCTGGGATAGGCTCCACCAGACCCACTTGACCCTGTAAAGGATTCAGTGGGTGTAGATAATGGATGGCTGGAGGGAAGCCACATGTTTAAAAAGATAATATGAAGCTTGTTTCAAGCACATATGAAACTGTGTATTGGTTTATCTAAAACACATGCTGACAAGACATGCTCACCAAACACCATGTGACGTAATCACATCTTTAAAGCAAATTTTGCACCCTCCAAACTAGTTTGAAGGGACAAGAATTGCAGACTCATGCTTAATGATGTTTTGGCCTTTTCCTTCATTTCATCACTTGGGAGGAGGGGGAGCAGACAGCCAGATTTTCTAATGTGGGAATGTATAACTCCTGCTGTGCATTTTTTCCAATTTAAATCAATGAGAGCAGTGAAGACAGGGAGATATATGGGGAAAAGCGCGAGAAGATATGAAAGAATACAGAGTAGAGAGGTAGTGAAGTGTTGAGAGAGACAGAAAGCAAGGGGGAAGGGAGATATGGTGTGAACACTTGCTCCCTAATAAAGCAACAGTGTAGCCAGCTCATACATCTCATCTGTCAATTAGAGGAGAAACATGGCAGAGACCTCTTCACCTGAGAGGGAGTGGGAGGAATGATGACTGGGAGGAAGCTACATGGGAAAAAAAAGATAGAAGAAATGGCAAAGGAGAAGGTTGTACTGCAGTAAAAAGCTACAGCAAGTGATGAAAACTAAGGTAAAAAAAGAGAGATGTGAATGAGGTAAATGATAGAAGGAAAAGAATGAGTGACAAGAAGGAAGATGAAGCACTAAAAGGCGAACAAGATAGTCTTATTACCGACACATAGCTCAGTGAGACCTATGTGTGGGCTTAAACAGGAGAGCAGAGAGAAAGTAAGAAAGAAAGAAAGTAAAAAGAAGGAAAATAAGAAAGAACTAACACTCACATTGTCCTTTGCATTGTAGTAGGCAATTTCATTATCCTGTAAAAAGAAGTGCAAATATCAACTTTTGGATGCTTTGACATGTTGCACAAAAAAGGGTGAAATTTATGTTACATGATATGGTTACTCCATTTACATACAGAGCTTTTTGTTTTCTTTGTTGGCAGGTACAGACAATTTTCAATTGAATCGGAGAATTCAAAAGGGGCCCAAGTCCACAATTTTTCAAAATGCAGATATTATATGTTGAATGATCCTCAAGAGCTAATCTATCTGATCATGTGCAAAAAGGTCCCTAGTCCACTTTCATGTATTGACTACATACTATAAAGTGTGAATCATTTGGTGCAGCATCCCTTTAAACTAGGCAATTAATTTCCTGCAAAAATGCTTTTCTTGGACTTGGGCCCCTTTTGAATTCACCGTTTCAATTCTTTATTTAATGCTGATCATGGCACTGTACCCCCAGTTGAATTAATACTGTATGTGTTATCCTGGATGTGTGAGTGTTCCTTTTTTGCATGTACTGGTGTGCCAAAGTCAGCATTTCAGGAATGTGTTTTCCTGCCAATAAGGGAGTAATGTGATTATTCACAGCTTAAATGCATCCAGTACCTTATACTTTATGTGACCACTGTTTTGCTCTCTGCTAAAACTGCCTGGCACTTTGAATCTTAAAGCCACATATCTGCCATCTGGTATGGGGAACACTGAAATGTGCCATGACGTGGTGTATAATGAGCAATAAACCCATTCACCACTGAAGAGGTAATTGCTGCTAATAACATACATCTGTAAACAGATTAAACCTGTTCAAAGAAAAGCATGAACGTATGTAAATCCAGGCTACATGGAGGAATATTTCCTTTCCTGTGCAACTAGATATTTTCCTACAGGCTTATTGTGTGTGTATTCTTGTATCTGTATCTTTCTCTTCTTGTTACCTCAAACTCATCTTTCCATGCATGCTCCATCTGGAATACTTCAGCAGCCGTGGCCAGTTTCTGAGGAGAGAAATGAGATAAATGATGCCCAAGTATGTTTTCTTCATATCCCGCCTTGGTCTGTTGTCATAAAAAAAATGTTCTAAGGACCCTGCATTAAAAAGCATGATTGGAGGCCATCTTAGAAAAAAAGAAATGATTAGAATCTAACTTCAGAGCTATAAGGCCAGTACAGTCTGCCCACAAAAGGCCACACCACAGAGTCTAAATGTCAGAAAGAAAGGGTTGCAATGTAGGAAATGTGCATATGTGTGTGGGTGTATTTTGAAAGTGTGATCAAGCCAGAGCGTGAATTGAATTAAATGACGAAAAGTTGGGGTTAGAACTGTAAGGAATGGTTGAATTTCTTTTTGTAAAGTCAAAAGCAAATTAAATTTTTGCAAATTATTTAGAAATGTTTCTAATACATAAGGGGAAAGATCAGTCTCATGAAGAGGACAATCAGATTAAGTTATTTTGTTAAATTTATGATTGATGAACAGTCACATTTTCAAAATGTTCGGAATTTTGCCAAAGTTGTTTCCAGTAAGAGCACAACAGCACTTTCATATTGGGACAGTACTCATTTGCACATTGCACAAATAAAAACTAACTTACACTCAGTTTGAGTACACTCTTGAAAGTATGTTATTCCAAATGTAGCTTGTGTGTTCCTTGCTTCCTTGCTCTTTCACTCGTCATATATGCCTCAGACCTCCTCTGTTCCCTGTCTGTTTCATTGTGCTTTTCTTTTGTTTTCTTTTCAGTATTTATTTTTGTTTAGCTCATTACTCTTACCTCCCAGGTTCTTGAACTTTTGGTCCTTTTCTTGAGAACCTGGCAAAAATACCCTAAATTACAATTAATTTATTTAGCTATTTATGTTTTGGAACAGGATATTAGACAAAAAAATAAATTTAAAATAAAACAAGCTTTCATAGTAGGATCTCATACTTCTATTGTATAGTTCAATTAGGAAAGTATGACAAACATGTCTGAAGTAGATGGGGTGCTGATCATATCTGTCATTCTCTTTTGTTTTTTTGTGAGTTTTGTGCATGTACATGTGTGTGTGTGTGTGTGTGTGTGTGTGTGTGTGTGTGTGTGTGTGTGTGTGTGTGTGTGTGTGTGTGTGTGTGTGTGACATGTGTCTGCTGTCGGCAACAGTTCCATTCTTGATCAACACTGCCATCTCTTTCAGCCTCCAGTCCTGGGCACTGTTCCAGACCTGTTTCCATCTCCTCTGTGTTTGATGTCATCAGCTAAATATACACCACAGTCCAATCATAAACAAACATACCCACTCCAAGACCAACACAAAAGAAGTTATGGTAAAATGATAATGCATAATGTACGCCATCCGCAAAAATAGCACACATGAAGCTCTAGATCTTTTTTCTAAATCTTTTTTTTTTTTTTTTTTTTGGCAATGAAGGTTATTTGTCGCTCAACACTGACGCCAGACATCATCGTATTTAGACTATTTAAGGGGTTCCATCTGGCCCTCTACGTCTCTAGCTCCACAGAAAGTGTAACAGATTTATAAGGGGCTTCAAATCACGTGTTGATGAAATACTTCAGATCTTCTGGTGTCTTTATGCCAATAAAATCAACCCACCTAGTGCTACCAATATTTACCTCATGGTTTAATGCCTATCAAATGTTTTAACAAAACGTTACATTGTGTGATGAAAACCCAAGATTCACAGGGTGACACAAATTAATACAATTGTTTCCATTCAATTTTCCATCAATAGTTGGTTTTATAACATTCCATCTCATGATATAAGACTTAAATCTAAGACTTCAACAATGCACTAACATGGAGAAGTGATTTATATTGTTTGGGAAGTCGTCTTATAAGGTTAATGGTTACAGTACAAATGTATTGTTAGATTATTGGGTTAACTGAGTTTCATCACTTAAGTATTTGTTACTACCATGTAAGCGTATGTTCCATTAAGTTTATCAATAAATGCAGAAACACACATACAAAGCACGAGGTGAGCAGGTTTGCCTCTGGGTGCATATGTATGTGACATGAAAGATGAGTATATTCAACAGCTGTGCAATGGAGCTCTCTGACAATAAAGGCTAGTATACGAAGATATTTTTATTCAAAAACACAAATTTCCCCCTTCCACTGACTGTATATGAACATAGACAGGAAAATCTTCATACACGCAGACCTCTCAAGAGAGCGGACCGACAGGGTTGTTAAAAATTCATGACAGAGCTTTGACAAGGCTCCTCTCCCCTGTGGGAGATATGGGGGAGGGTTTGCATTTGGTGTTTGGGGAAAAATACCTAATTACTCTTCTTTTTTTCCTCTGTATCCTTCTCTACCTGTCTATTTGTCAACAACAAAGAGACATAAAGCAACTGTACAGTCCAATGCGCTTTAAACTAGAGTTCAGATTTGATGAGACTACATATGTGACAGCTAGTCTCTTTGAACTGGAATAACGATTAATTACAGAGCTACTGCAAGCTGCCTTTTTTGCCAGTAGATTGGAACTAACTTGAAACTAATTTAGCACTCCAGTGTTTTACTTAATGGGAGAGAACATCAATACCTTTAGCATGTTTGATCTAACTGCTTATTTGTCTCCCAGTCACTTTTTGTGAAAGATCTACGTGGAAATGAGTCAACTCTTTCAATCAATGATCACTGGAGTCCTGAGATAAGCCCGATGCAGCATGTATATGAGAAGACTGGGCACTAAGACCTGTGGCAGGAGGGAGGCAGGATACTTCAAGTAGTGAGGTGGTTCAGTAGAAAAATGAACTGCAAATTCATACAAATTGTGGAGTCTAAATCAATATAGTTCATCTTTCAGAAGTTGATATCACTTCCTAAGGTGGTAATGAGATATCTGTGCCAGGTTTTTGGTCAATATTCTATGAGGATACAGTACAAAAACGCTCTTGTCAACCTTGTCATTACAGCTGTTTTAGCAGCTGGTTTTAGGGGCTGGAGTCAACCCCTTGGCTCTACTTTACCCTCCTCTTCCATGTTGGTGCCTCAGTTGAAGTTGATGCTGTACCTTTGAGCTATCCATTGCTAAAGGTCTGCAAGTCTAGCACAAAATGAAGTTACATGTGAAAGTCAGAGATCTGAATTTTCAATTTAATTATGCATTTTCAAACTTTAGAGACCCCAAGCAAACTCTCTCTTTTAAAAAAAATTTTTTTTTTTGAGTTTTTAAGTCAGTGGATACTTTTAATATACACTTTCAAGCTCAAAATAATTTATTATTTTGGAACATCCTCCTTTCAAAAGGAGGATGAAAAAGGATAAAAAGCTACATAATGTAACAGCCAATTAGACACATACTTTAAAGAGCCAATGCACTTTTTGCTATTATGCACAATAATGTATGAGATCATTATGTTGCTGCCGCTGAATGCCTGGAGTTGGTCTGAATGCTGGCCTAGGAGACTTGAAAGTCTCACAGAGACATTTCTCACCAGTATGGCACCCCACCATGGATTTAGTGAGAAGGCTGAATGTAGCTTAAAGGACACACAGGAAAGATGAGACAGATTCTGTTAAAACCCAGAGCACCTCAAACTCCCTATGTACATGTGTGTATCTGTGTGTGTGTCTAAAAGGCTCCACACGTGCAAAATCAATGGGCAGTTCCCACTCCCACAAACGATAAAGCAATACTCACAATGGTCTAAAAGATCATTAGCAACCACACTCCATCTAATCCTTTCCTCCTTTATTTCATATAACATTTTTCTGAATACTGGTTCTCTATTCAGTGTGAGCCCCACATCAAAGGGATGGCTAAAAGCAATATTGGTGATGGAGTGAAGGATCAGGGTGAGGAAAAATTTAAAAAAAAAACAGTCTCTGGCAGAAGAAACAAAAAATACTACTGACTAAGCTTCATCACAGTCTTCAAAGATTGTTTATCAAAAACGGTTTTATGGAAGGAAATCATGATACACAAAGAGGATAGAGTAAAGAATAGAAGCTTTATTAGCAATGCATTAATTTCTATCACAGGTAAATGACAAGCTGGCTCTCTGTGTCATATCTGATAAATATATACAATTTTGTAGAATAATATATAATAATAGACTAAAATTAACAGAAAAACATATGATGCTAATAGAAAAGAGAAGATGAGATAAGAAGAGAAGTGCTGAGTGGAAAGTAACAGCTAGAATGCAGTAAAACAGAGTTAAAAAAAGATGATTTTTTATTTTATTTTCAGTTTTCCAGAGATGTAATAAAAGCTCAGGAGCATGGAAAGAAAATGGAAAGATAGAGTAGCCTTGAGAAGCAGAGCCTCATAATAGGGGAAGGGATGCAATGATCTGAAAGGAGGAAAGAGTACAAGACAGAGAGCAAGGGCGGAGGTGTATGCAGCTGTGAGAGCCCATGGGAGAGCCTTGCTGCTCTGCATGGTTTCTCTCAGAGACCGACAAATCCTCTGATGGGAACAGTAAATCTACAGCTGCTCCCCATCTCACTCGCTCTCTTTGACTCCTTTGCGCTGATGCATGTGCCTCAGAGATGTGTGGTTTTTGTGGTTATTTCTCCACAGTATTGTGAGAAACATCATCAGATCAGATTTCAAAGGAACCCTTTGTTTACTGCAATGAAAGAGCTTGTGATCTAAAATTTAAAATTATCATATGAATACCACTTCAAAAAAGCATTTTTAAACTCTCATTTTGTAACTAAGCAATAAATAATTAAAAATAACATCACTTATGTTTCATGATATGGTTTTGGTAATTGTGTCTTCCATGCAGTCATTCTTGATGTTGACAGAACTGTAAATGTTGGGGATCAGTTGTGATGAAAGTATCGGGTTGGATAACTATGATAAACTATCAACCACACTAAAGGGGCTTTCCATGAAAATTGTTACCAGCGCCAACATTTACCTATGTTTTAAGCTTGTTTATCTCGTAATTTTTCAAACAGAACCAACAACTAAAACACACAAATAAAGAGATACTTTTTGGACCACTTCAGGTAAAATTGTATAAAGAAATTATCTATGAACAGAACAGAACAGAACAGAACAGAATAGAATAGAACAGAATAAGTTTTATTGTCATTGTACTGTGGAATACAATGGAATTGCCGGGTGCTCCTGCAGTCACCATGCACCTTCAGAAAGGAATATATATATATATATATATATATATATATATATATATATAAGGAGGGAGGAAAAATAATAAAATAGGACAACATAATAATAATAATAATAATAATAATAATAATAATAATAATATATACACAAATTTACAATTTAACTGATTTAGCAGACTGTTACAAGAGGTTGGGGTGGGGGGTTAGGGCTATGTGTGTTTCCATCTATGAGTGTTTACAGTTCAGATAGTCCAGGGGAAGAAGCTGTTTCTCAGTCTGCTAGTGTGGGACTTGATTGATCTGAGATGCCTTCCAGAGGGTAACAGGTCAAGCAGGTGATGGGCAGGGTGTGAGGGGTCTCCTGAGATAACCTTAGCTTTTCTGAGGCAGAAGGATGTGGAAATGTGTTCCAGGGTGGACAGAGTGCAGCCGATGAGTTTTTGGGCAGTGTTTATGACCCTCTGCACCACCTTTCTGTCCTCAGCTATGGAGCCTACGTACCCCACACCCAGACAGTATGTGAATACGCTCTCCACAGAGGAGTGGTAGAAGACCAGCAGCAGTAGCTTTGGTCCAGGTTGTTCTTCCTGAGGACACGCAGGAAGTGTAGACTGTGCTGAGCCTTCTTCACCAGAGCCTTGATGTTGTATGTGATCTGCAGAGATGTCCAGGGTGATGGTGTTAAACGCAGAGCTGTAGTCCACGAGGAGGATCTTCACATAGCTCTTTCTGTTCTCCAGGTGGCTCAGCATAGTCTGTAGTGTCAGGGCGCTGGCATTCTCTGTTGACCTGTTTGCTCTGTAAGCAAACTGATGGGGGTCAAAAGATGGGGGTTAGGGTGGGGTAAAACCACTTCATGATTACAGATGTCAGTGCTATCGTTCTGTAATCGTTTTCAAATAGGGGCGTGGTCTTTCAATTGTCGGCAGACAGAGCCAGTTCTTAGCTGTCAACACTTTTACTAACTAGCATTTAGTGCTGTAGGGATTTCAGAGCACAGGTTCTAAGCTGTGAATAGAAATTGAACAGCACATTAGCGTTCTTATTTGTTGTGCTGTTACAAACAGACTAATAGATGGCTGTGGGTTGGCCTGGAAGGATCAGAGGATCAAGATTAGCTAAGCAGGAGGCTGCTAGTGCTAATTGAGCATCAGCTAAACACAGCTGTCAGTTTGGATATGACAGCCGAAACAACATTTGAAGTGGGACACTGCAGACATGGGACGACAGCAGCTCTACAGCTTCTACAGCGTGGCTCAGCTGACGGAGCTGTGAGACAAGCAGAAGAGTGGTTGGACCCACAATCAATCAGATCACAACTCATGGATTGATGACAGTAGGCTTGCTCGACTGCAACGAATCTAACCCTGCAAGTGACAGGCCGAGTGACAGGTGGTCCCGGTAGAGCTCTCTTACCTTTACTCAGCTCTGGCAGCACTTGTTTTCAATATAGCTTTGGCAGTGACCCTTGCAATGAGTACCAAGACTGCTTCCAGGACTATGTCTACAGATGTTAATATCTTAAAAGCTAACTGTAAACGTTTTCTCAGGGTTATGATGCAGCCTGAGAAAACTCTTGAATTACCAGGTAAAGAAAACTTTGCTGTGTCATGCAAATGTATCAGAGGGAGACACACTATTGTCAGTGCAAAAATCAAACAGTTCTGTTCATTTTATGGACATTCCAACAAGATGATGACTACTGTCACTGAAATTAGATAACACAATAAATAACAACCATGAATAAAAACAAAAACAATAAATGTACCATTGCCATTCTTCTAATAACTGTAAAGAAACTTTTTCATAATAAATATAATTGTAATTTATCAGAATTTCACAGATTGCATTAGTCCTGTTTGAATCAGGCTTTAGCTATTACACAAGTGTGCATATATCTGAATTTTTGTTATGGGGGAAGAACATCATTATCTATTATAATATAACAAATTACTCCTGATAATGATTAATGAAGTAATAATATTACCTTTCTAAAAGAGAAATGAATAATAAGAAATTCAGTTGTTTTTGTGTTATGAGCCCCAACACTAGAGCTTTTATCAAATCAGTTGTACAATAACAAATCTCATATAAGGCTCTTTAAGGATTTTATTGATTAATCTTTCAGAAATTACTGACTTATCATATTTGAAGCAACTGATTACGATACTGCTCCTTCCTATTTTAAAATAAATGAAGTAACTTGCAGGTCTTCCAAGAATTGCAATAAAAAAGGGACGCAGCACACCTAATGTGGCAGACAAACACTTATTTTGGCAAGTGTAAGATAGCAAACACTCATTATCTTGTCACATCCCAATTACTGTAATTATAATAAAGTTTCACAGTAGTAGGAGAAATATGGAATGTATCACATTTAATTAATGATGATCATTATTTGATATGAATAAACTGTAACTCTAGGCGGCAGAAGGTCATAACTATGGAGCATTCATCAACACAGTTTCCAGCCATGAGTCTAGCTAGAATTCCCCATCTGCATTTCTCCCTCCCACTCCCTCCCTCTCTTTCCGTCACACATAAACATGAATGTAAGGGCGCAGACTGAGGCACACGCAGAGATGTCTTTGGTTCTTATTATGATGAGCATACAGCAGAGATGGGAGGTTGGGCAACATCTGCTCTGGAGACTGGCACATCTCTGATCATATCATAGCCTCTGCTCATTACACATACCACACAAACACACATACATATCACAATGTCACGTCTTGTGCTCAATGTTATAACACTGCGACAGCAGGAAAAGATTAATAAAAATATGGTCCAACACCTGAGGCTCATAGACACTATTAAACATATGCAGAGATAACACGTGAAACACTTATCACAGACCTTAAGATGGATCCAGCTGGATAATTAAACCACTTAGCAGTGCACCAGGAATCTTAGTGGTATGCTTGTAAGTGCAACTATGAGAGTTGCAGTTCTTGATGTGACGAAAAAGTAAACGTATTACAGCTCATTTAAAGGCAGGCTAAGCAATTTTACAATTCACTCCCAGTACACGTTCTGTCATTTTCAGTGAACACCTGCTAACCCTGGCGGCATAAACAAGCTGAGTGAGGTCAAACCATTACAAACATTGCTCCAACCAATTACCGACAGAGGCACAGTTTGAAGTTTGACAGTTGGAGTGAGCAGTGATCACAATGACTTTTATATATCACCTGCTAGATAAGGAATTGCAGAGACATATGCAAAGAAAATAAGATGGATACAAAATAAAACAGAGAAGAGGGAACATGAGAGGGATTAAGCAAAATCCCAACATGCATCAGGCTTTTCAACAGTGGAGACCTCCATGACTTCAAATCAGACTGTTATGGACCTGATTTTGATATGGTGGATAACAAGTTTTCACATGTTCACTGATTGCTGTTTCTTGTATGTCAAAGCAAATCAAAACAAACTTCATTTACAGAGCACTTTTTACAGAGCACAAAGTGTTTAACAGTGAAAAAAGAGTTGGCCCCATCCTTCTGCTCATCCTCCTCCCCTCCACCCCTAATCCCTATCAATGATAAGACATGATCAAAGATATAAAAAAAGAGAGCGCTAACAGTTCAAGACACTGTCATGGCCATGGTTATTGGCTAATAGTGGTAAAGTTGGTAAAGTTATGTTGGTTGGCATAGTGAATTTCAGCAGTTATTTTACTGATTGGAGGAAAGAGCTAACTCTCTGTTTTTGGATGATGTTCTACTCAAATATCAATATATGGGACAGCATCCAGAAATTACTTACCCTACCTTTAAAAAATCAAAGAGTAGTCATGCATGCCTGACTCTCAGACAAACAGCCTGACTCTATTCATCGATCAACTCACAATATACTCCGTATGCTATGGTACACTTACCAACCAAAGGCATAATTTTGACAAACCACAATAAAACCAATAAACATGCAGGTGCCCAAAGACACCAGTCCCTGTATACAGCAGTCTCCCACGTGGAGTAACTGGTCACCTATGCCCTGTTGAGTTTTAGTGGTGTGGGTTGGGGTATCACTCTAAATAATGTTAAAGACTGGTTAAATACTCTCTAGACAAATTGCTGAAACTCAGAAAAAATGATGAATTGTATAGGCACACACATAATGTACACATACACACAGGCATATCATGCACACATCTCAAGCAGCCACAAATAACTGTGGCTGAAATGTGGTTTCTGGATCTAGGGAATATTACTTTCAAAGACCAGACTTCAGGAGTCCAGATGAGCACCAAGCCCAGATTGAACCTGTTCATTTGGTCTGTGTGACACTAATGTAGCCCCCATAGTCTTGCAATCCCATAAAATGCTGGTTCAACCTGGGTCTACTGATGTATTTCCAATACAGCGCCCAATCAGATGTCACATCTGGCATCAACAAGATGTTGCTTGCACTCTGAGGAGTAGAGATGGCAGGTACAGCTGGCAAAGTAGAGCCCCATCTGGTAATCACTTATTTGTTAAGTTTTATATTGCACATGTGACAAACAATCACATAAGGAACATATGTACAGTATAGTGCTGAATTTGGTGAGTTTGTCATATTCAGGCCACTAACGCTGTTTTTAAAGATTTACTTCTAGTTTATACCTTTTAAAAGATATATGTCATGGCTCAATACCATGTTTTTTGTTTTTGTTTTTGTTTTTTTGTTTTTGTTTTTTGTAAGATGTATATACCATTGTTCCACGTAAAATAATATTGATATCTAAACAGCATTCTTTATCACCAGTTTTTAACCTAACAAACTAGAGGCTGGTAAAGTAGAAAAAAAATGTTTTTTTGTTTTTTTTTTGGATACATTTCGACGCACTTACAAGATTATCAATACTATATAATTTTTTAGATGCTGCAGTCAAATTTTTTTACTTCTGGGTTTTTGCCCTTTTGTGGTTTGGGCTACATGTGTACTAATCAGAACTTCAGCCATATTAACAAATAGCATCTTAACTAGTTTACAACAGCAACATGTGGGGAAATCCCAGCTTTTAAATGTGGCGCTGTAGTTAGCTGTGAGGAAGACTATGACCTGTAATATCAGAAATAAGTATGTGTTCTCTCTATATCATTTAACATGCTGCCTTCAGAGCACAAAGCAGCACAGCACACACCTGATAACAGCATCATAAAAACAATCAACAAAAGACTGAACAAAAATTAAGCCAGAGCATGGTTGGCTAAAGACAAAGAACAGTTAGTCAGATGAATTTACACTTTGACAGCCACTTCTCCTGAACTAGAAACACAAGTTGCAGTGGAAACATTGCACAATCCAGATTGATGTCTGAGTGCAATGTTGCTTAGCAACCTGTTGCCAAGGACCATCTATCTATCTGGACCATAGACTGTAAAAAAAAAAAATTGATGAAGTGGTATGTCACGTGATCTAATGGTTTCAAAGCCCCCCCTTTTTCTTTGTACAGATGCAGCCATTGTATTTGGGAAGATTGGGAACACTCCCACATTATGTCAGTTAAAGTTAGCTTTGGCTACCAGCTCCTTCAGCAAATCCCTCCAGAGCTGCCACCAGATGTTTATAGCAAAATATATTGTTTAACATGTTGTTTGTGGCAAAATCAAAAATGAGTTGCATTTAGCCGATGCTCGGTTTGTACAAACAGCTGATTGCGTCACTAAGCGCCATACCAGTTCACCCCCTCAGAATTGTCATGGGTGTGAAATCAAATGATTGAGACCAAAATAGTTTTATTCACCAAGCTGTAAATATGCTTATTTATGCTATAAAATTGAACATTTTAACATGGGTGTCAATTGAGATTGTCTCGCATTTTGATCTAGCCTCCAGTGGCCAGTCGAGGAATTGCGTGAGAGCGGAAGTTGGATGGTTGGTCTTTGATCTTAATTTATGTCCAAGCTTGGAGATTTATAGAAACAATCTAAGCTGACTCCAACATGTTTTTTAATGTCACTGACAGTGCTTATTCAGCACCAATTGAATAAAGCACAAAGAAGAAGAAAAGTATTTACCTGCTTATTTGACTGGGACAGATATCAGAACTGCCCTCAGTTTTGCTGTTGCATTTGGCATTTGCAGCACTTCTGCCTCAGATTGCGGCTCCCTAAAGGCTGCTAAGCAAGGCAGCAAGCCTCACTGAGTGGCTAGATGTTAGAGAAAAACAGGCTGGCTGGACCGGCTGTTGCCAGTCATTGCTTTTCTGATCATTTTGGTTGCAGATTTGTTGGTATATTTTTTTGCATCTTCGACTGCTTGTCACTTGAGCTTTTTGTTTTTGTTTTTGCTTCAATAACATTGCTATTGAAACCCGTTGTGAGGTGTTCAAACAAAGGGCTCTGTCTCACCATCTCTGTCATGTGCTGATTTCCTCCTAATCGTGAAATTTGTAGCCAGTGTGGCACCTCTGTTACACCAGCCAGGATCACACACTCACACACCACTAGTTTTGCCACTGCTATTTCTGTTAAAACCTTTAAAGCCATCACAAAGACCTTCTAGTAGTAAAATGTAATGTCACATGGTTTTGCCTCTGTGGGTTTCACACAGCAAAGTGGAATAAGGCGCTACAGATGTTGATTTGTGAATAGGACATCAATTTGTGAATGTCTCTCCATTTACACTGACTTTACTTCTAACTCCAACTCATTAATTTAGCATGGATATCCAATTATCCAAGCTATTGTTAACTTTGCCATCTATCGCAACAGCTGTTGTGCAATTCAGTTCTGCAGTCAGCATGCCACAGGATAAACTCACATTCTCTGCTATGGAAGTATGAACAGAGATCATTTCTGAAAGTGTGATAAGATGTGTCTGGATAGAGATAATGTTTACTCTGAGGAGTCATCCTTAAATGAGATAGATATTTGTGTTATAGTCTTCTAAAATCTTTATTTCCCCTTTCCCACAGTTTTCCTTCTCCAAGCAGAATGGATGGAATATGAAACATAGTGGTCCTCTATGAAGTGCCAACAGCATGATGTGGAAGCACACATTGTTGTTCTTAGGTGTTTTATTGGTTCAGCCTTTTTTTCATTGAGAGTTCACCAACATCAATAATTAAGTTTTTAATTACAGTGTGAACAAACAGCAAGACGGAAAAAGAACAGGCTGGAGATGGGGGTTGCAGAGATGTGTTCAAGTAATTGGATCTAGCCTTGAGCACATCACACACTTTTAAGTGGTCAGCTACTTTTGACAAATGCTTCATTGCTTTCTGTCTAAGAACAATGAAGCGTTGACTTTAATGGTCCCTGCACAACTTCATACGATATTCAGGAAATGAAAACATGTTTCTTTTATTGCATATGCGTATGTGGGATGTATTATTCTTGCCATTCAATTCACATCAGAGGAAAAGAACTTCTCTTTTGCAGTGATCATAGTAGATAAACACACTACACTGTAAGCCTCTACTGCACCATATGGATTAAAACTTTTATTAAGAATGCAATCAAGTTTTTAAGTCTCTGGAGATGTATGTTAATGCTGATTTATATTTAATCCATGGTAAAGCTAAGGAAATCTGAACATGCCATTAAGGTTTCCTTGGGAAAAAGTTTCTTCTTGGCTGTCCACAAGGAACGTTTAGCAAATAATTATAAATCTGATCAATGGGGCTACTACCATTTATGTGTGATTGTGTGTGAGTATTCCCTGGATGTCAAGCCACACAGTGCAATCCAGTACCTTTGATAAAGCAGTCTGGCCCAACAATTTGCAGCTAATTATGCATTAATAATGCATTTTACTGTCTGCCATGCACTTATTTATAATATCAAGAACAGACACACACTTGTTTCACACACCTGTGGCATGGAATACCATGCTTTGTAGAAGGTCATCTATCATGTAAAATTGGAGATCAGAGTGAGCAGGACAGAGTGGACAGCAGAGAAAGGCTTTGGGAGGATGAAAGTTTGAATACTATATTGACAGCTTTGTGGAAAGCTTGCATGCTCTGGGCAACCTTCAAATCATATTGACATTGCCATCTCTTCACAAGTCTATTTCAAAAGCATTGGACATAAACAGAAGTCCCACATACAATGCCAATGATGTTCCTCTAATTTGTAGATGAACTTTACGGCCAAAAGACCTTCATAAAAGTTGGTGTGCAAAAAGTTATCTTAAAGCACAAAAAGCTGCTAGGGACAATTTTGACACATCGTTGTCATCATCAGATCAGAGTAAGCTATGTTCACTGGCAGTCTACAAGTCTTAGAAAGACAAAAATCAAATACAAAACCTTTAGCAATATGATCGTACCCTTTTCTCTGCATGTATAACCCTGTGCAACAATTTTCCTCCACCTTTGGTCTTTCTGTCAATCAATCCATGTATCCATTACGGTATGTTCACGCTTATTTACCCATCTTCCACAGCTTTCATTCATCCATTTATCTCCACATCCACAGATTTCCAGACAGAGAATTCAATACCAGTATGCCTTGAGGTTACTCGTAAGACACAATAAAGGCTGAGATGTGATCGATATCTGAGGTTAGACTGTCAGCATCAAGCAAGCTGATGCTCCACCCACTACAAACCCTTATAACCCCATACACATAAAATCCCTCACATAAAATCCCCTTACAAGTATCACTTATTTCATTTTGATCCACTGCTTAGGCAACTTACTGCACCAGTACTCTGAAACTGTTAAGAACACTTCGGTCTTTACATAATATATACAAGACTGAAAATTGGCAAATGTGTTGATGAACATTCACAAGTACTAATGTTCCATTACTAACAAGTCAACAATGGTAAACCAATACAAAGTCAAACAGGTGCAGTGAACTATATAAATGTTTCATGTTTAATATGGAAGTAGTTCTGAATGAAGCTCCCCAGGGTCAGAACTTAATTACAAATACATTTATGTATGACCTTCTACCCAAAGTATATCTCTGATTATGGATGAAAAAGTGATAATGCCTGGCCATTGACTGAGCTGACCATCAATCAACCAATTATATACAAATAAATGTAATATAATATAAATTCTCCTGGCATTGTACTAACCCCGACCCCCAGAGTTGCCATGGGTCTAAATTCAAACCCATGAGTCTAAAATGGTTTTTAGAACAAGTCAGTAAAAATTTCTTTTCTGTTCTAAAGTTGGACATTTCAACATGGAAGTCAGTGAAGATTGACTTATTTGTACTGCCAGTCTCCAGTGGCCAGTCAAGGAACTACAACGCTCCACAAGAGACTAAAACCCTATTAACCAAATGTCAGCTAAATGTAACAGTAATTTTTGATTTTGCCACCGAGTAAATACATGAAATGGAATATTCCCCTGTAAACCTCTGCAGGCAGCTCTGCTGCTATTTCACTGGGGACCAGCTAAAGGAGCTAACAGTCAAACATAACTTTGATTAACATATGCAAGGGAAAGGAAGTCAAACAAGAACTTAACACACAACAAAATAGATTTTCAAAACAAAACAGGAAGTTAACTAAACCTAAAACCAAACAGAAACCCTAGATCATGACACCGTTATATATACTCTTCAGTGGAGCAGCTGAACCATTAATTCTCTAATCATGTTAAAGCTGACTTTCTTTGTCCAATTGCTGGATTATCAACCATCATCATAATAAAACATAAAACTCAATAGACTATCTAGTATAGTCCCATTCACCCAGTCAGTTTATTTTACCTCTGTGGGGCCCATATTCTGGAGGAGGTGGAATAGCATCACTTCATTCACATTCATATTTTGTTCAAAAGCTCTGCCACATTGACAGGTAGTGACAGAGCTACAATGGGAGCAAAATGAGTTCAGTTTGAATGGGCAATGCGGAAAAGACAGAAGTGCAAGGATTACTATAAATTCTGGCAGAGGATAAAATCAGGATAGATTCCCAGTCTGCCTTGGGAGGGAATATCTTGCCTTCTTGGGATCATTGAATGCAGAGGTGGAGAAGGAAAGCAAAATAAAAGGATTTATAGCATGATCGATGTGTGAAAGTGGCTTATCATGCAGCTAAATATGCTAAAATAATCAATTTAAGAAAAGAAGTTGGAATAACAGATTTTTGCTTTTTGCCTGTACATATCTGTTTCTGTACCCCTGCCTATCACCTGTATTGAACAGGGATGAGCTCCACCGAATCCCCATGACCCTGCAAAAGGATTTAGTGTGTATAGAAAATGGAAAAGATTGTTTCCTGATTAATTATAAACTTTATCCAACTGATACTTTCAGTAGAGATCAAGTCTGGAGATGATCAAATTTGAGGTTTTTTAAACATATACTTGCAATTTTTATTTACCAGACGACATCATGAGTGAAAAGAGAAGTCAACAGCATGCCTGTGCATTACCACCCTGATACTGCTGCATAAACAATTGAAACAGCCAAGGTTATATTCACCAAAATAGTTTTTTTTTTAAATCAACATTTAAGTTCACATCATTAGCTTTGATAATTAATTCTGAGTCCACTTGGTGACACCATAAAACAATAAAACTTTGTGTCAAAAGAGTCATTGTTTTCAAGTTGTAATGTTGAGCCCATGAGCTTCTGTCTGCATGCTTTGATTTAATATTTTGCATGTTACTTTTGGGTCTGATATGCTTTTATTTTGTATTGTGTTTGTTATTTCCAGGTCTTACAGTGGAGGCAACCTGACACTGGACCCTGGAGGGGAAGATACTCGAGGTTTGCACTCAGACCCTTCTCTAAATTGTGACTGGCAGTGCTGTGTGCATCTTTTTAGGGGACAATAGACTAGAAAAGGTTGAGTACAGCAGACACTGATGCAGCAGTGGAAAGAATAGCATTATTAGATCTCCTGCTATACAAAAGCACTTATTTCTTTTCAGCTTCTTAAAAGAAAGACATATTCTATGTCCTACTTAAAAGTTTTTAAAAAAAGGTGAGGAGAATTATTACTATGTCTCACTTTTTCAGGTTTCTGCACATCTGGAGATGAAGATTGTGAGAGAGCTGACAAAACTCCAGAGTTACATCTACAGAATTTACAAGTTCTATAAAGAAATTGTCATCATGGCAATAACATCAGCACAAAGAACAAAAAACTCCCAATAAACAGAAGTTAGTTTTCTTTGGGGGTTTAATAAACTTCCATAGAAAAATAAGAATAATTAGATGTCACTACTGTCAACGTGTCACCAGCACTTGGTCTATTTACAGTAATTACTGTATATCTTCACTGTTTTTACCATCACGCTCTGATTACTTATTATACTGTACACCTTTAAGGCGACAAGAAGAACAGATGGACAACTGGTCTCCATCATGACCTTTGTTAATCAAAAGTTTGTCCTGCATAGCATCAAGAGCTACATAAACTTGCAGGCTGACAGTCTATTCCCCTGAGTGGAGTGAGACTTACCTCCAAGGCAGCAGACCTTTTCCGCAGCAGCTGTTCTATGTTTCTAGCCGCTCTGGCCACCAGCTCCTCTGCATCATTTTGCTCCACTGTGTAGAGATGTTGGTTTCTGAGAAAAATCTAGATAGAAAAAAATTCCAGACAGAGCACATAATTACACATGCAAATCCAGATATGTCTTACTTTTATGGCTTCATTTAGAATATTTTAATTTGTAAATGTAATGAATCTAAGTGTAAAATAAGGAGAATTGTCAGTTTCTTAATGAGCAGCTATATGCACACAGTATAATCCAAGTCTTAAACACGGATCATGTTATCTCATGATGTAGCCGTGTTTTGGGAGTTTATACCTGAGTGAGGCTCTTCCCAGCTGTGGCTGTGTCTGCCAAGGTGACGAGCTCTCTCTGCATTTGATCAACCCATTCTTTAATCCTATGGGACACAGAAATACACACAACCAATCTTGTAACCAAGATGTTACCAGTTTGGAAGGGACATCACAGGGGTTTCACAGCACAATTTAACTGTCAATCTTATCATCTTACATCTAACATCTAACACGACCTTCCAGTTACACTGCATTAAAAAAAAAACACAAGATCAAAGACAATTGTTCTAGCAATATCGGTCAAGCAGAATATAAACCAATCAAACCTGATTCACCAGGAACAAATACAAAGTCATTTAATAATACATGTGTCATTGAGTGGCAACTGATACAAATGCTTTCTCAGAGTTCAAATATAAAGTTAAGCAATAAGTGAACTGTCAGGAAAGCTCTGTCTAGTGGTAGTGATGTAAGTGGACAGATGGGAGGTAGCCTGGATCACTGTGTCCCTCAGTATATCAAAGATCTTAGAATCAGTCACCATCCTCCTGGTGCCCATGTATATTTATAAGAATAACAGACTCAATGTTGGCACTCAATCCCTTGAATAAAAATTGTTCATTTAATGCATATGCCAAAAAAAAGTTCTCCAGTGTGGTTCAGTGATGCTGTATCCATGGTGTGTCACTCTCTTAATTCTAGACATTATCAAAACACAAAAAGCTCACAAAATTGTTAACATAAGCAGGATACATCACTCTGTGGCTTCTAAATAACACAGTAGACACTTTACTGAGGAGGCATTTAAAAAAAATGCATTATGACACTTATCTTGAGGTATACTTCAGATTCTTTGGCTGAAAGAGCTCAGTGTATGTGCACATGTAGTGATATTAACTCACCATTTCCTGTTTGCTACTATGTATGTACTCCATGAGTCTGATGAAGATGCTTACAAGGACATATTTGCTGAGAATACAGATATTTTAATCACAATGCACTCATCATGACTCATCTGGGCTCTTTACCCGTGTTAAATAGAGACATCATCAGTGTCGGACTGGCCATCTGGCATTTGGCAAAAACCCAGATGGGCTACCGTTTTTAAGGCCACAGAGGCCACTGACAAGTTGTTTTGTTCTTCACATTATCCATGCTGATTATGTTACAGATTCATATATTTTATATCAGAAGCAGCTTAAACCATTTATGAAGTACTTATTATAACCACTTTTGGACAATCTAATGCATTTAAGGGATCATGGGGGCAACGACCATGAATGTTGAAAGAGGAAAAGTTAAATCAGAGAAGACGAACAACAGAATCACAGCACTGGGACTTAAAAGGATATATGCCAATGAATTAATGCACAAATAAAGCAAAAGGGTCAGCCTAGAAAATCAAAACCAAAAAAATGGAAGCTCTAGTGGTACAGGGTGAAAAATGAACAAAAATAACAGGTTTATTCAAGAAATTTGAAACCCCTGACAATGCTGCTGCCTCAACTGGTCGCATTATAAAGTTTATTTTTGGGTCACGTTAATGTTAACTTTTGCAGAGCCACACCAGGACCACAAGAAACACAATGATGAGGGTAACTACAGTTGTAAAGAAATAAAAGAGTAAGACTCAGGTCTTGAACGTGCTGCAAAAACTGACAATAAAAAACTAAAAAGCTCAGAAGCAACGTTACTGCAGGAGCCAACAGCAGCTGATAAACCAGTCTAGATGCAAATTTACTGCAAAGAATGGAATGATCACAACATAAATGGATTAACTGTAAGAGCTGAGTGGCATGTGAAAAAACAAACAAAAAATAATAATTTAAATTTAAGTTTACCAAAAACACCTGTGGAGCAGAATTATAGATGTATATACCCATGGGGACGTAATTAGAAATCTTAATAAATTTACCCTCTGAAGATAGGACTGACAAGGTTCCAGAGAAAACTAAACTGACTATAACCTTGTTATCAAAATTAAGATAAGAGACCTCAATATATCACAAAATACTGTGGCTGGCCATTGCTCATTTCATGATTTGGATGACCTATTGCATAATCATGTTCACTGCATTTCTGTTATGTCTATGCAGTTGTGTTAAACGTGCCTCAAATTAAGTGTATCATGTGTTTCATTGTTAACAGCATACCCCTCTATTGACTGCAGTGATTACAGTGGGTATTGGTGTTACCCAGTTGTTTCAGCTGCATCTAGTTAGTTTTCATAGTTTAAACTCAAGCTTTTTATTTTTATGTGTTGGTAAGATTGGTGTATGGTTTGATAGTACAGAGAGTAAGTTTCAAGTAACAATGCCCCTTTTTTGATACCAGTCCATCTCTGCTTATAATCCATATGTATTGAAACTTGGAAGAAAACACACACATGATTAATACTGATATTTACACAGTGATGATTATTGTAGTGTAAAAAATAACAAATGTAAGAACAAAAAGTGCTAGACATCAATGTGACACTCAATACTGTTAAGGGATATGGTAAAAGATATGGGTAAAGAATATCTGAAAGTGAGGAAAAAAAGAAGAAAACATCCAAGAGACACAAAATACATGGTAGATGTGGAAAATTCTGAGCAAGTACTCTTAAGGAGAAAGATGAAACAGTTCGCAAGAGCGGGAATACCAGAGGGGGTAACCTACTGTGGAAAAAGTTTAGGAGATGCTTCGTAACGTCAGTATCTTTGAATGTTTGCTTTTTTAATACTGACATCCACCATAAGAGTTTCTTAAACTCTGCAATCATTTGGGGAAGAACATTCAACTGAAGGAATATTATGTGGTGAGGGGATAATAAAAACAATGCATGTTGCATTTGTCTTCTGGATGGTTTATAGACTCCAATTTGATTCTTAAATATAATGGCAGTAAAGCAGAAGTAGGAGGATGGTAGGCATTTGCTGTAATTTTGAATTAAAATGATTTGTTCTGAATTCCAAAAGATTTTCAAGTTTTTTACATTCAAATATAAAAGATGTTTGGAGTTTGGAATCCACATGATCTCATTGATGGTGGGAAATGTCAGGTTGAGCTGCAAAGCAATGATGTAAATAAAAGTTACAAACCGGTGGTTAACAGTAATTAGTTTACTGGCAATGTACTTGCATCTTACAGAAATGCAGAAATAATTGATACTCTGTGGTGGCTACATTATTATGTTTTGATCCAATGCTGTTGCAAAAATAGTTATCTCTTTTTGGAAGCTATTCCTTTTTTAAAAATTGCCTTTGGCAAGAAGAGGAAAAAGAGAGAAAATAACCTTGATGACCAGCAGTATTTGTGTGTCATATTCAGTGTGATGAGGCAGGATGTGTGAGCATGAGATGTGTTTGGATCAGTCTTGACCCATGAAAAGCTTTATGTAAAGTATTTTTAAAATTATATTTCAGCTTGACCCATACATTTACATTTCCTTTGTTTGTTAATGCACAGGTACTGCATATGGTATAGTATAGTTCAAGACAACTTAAAGGGGAGGGCTTCAGGTGTCATGAATGTGAACATACAGAAAAGGCTAACAGATTTTAATATGATTTTAAGATTTACGTTGTTTATTATAATTATTTAATTTCAATAATGGTTCCATTCCTTCCTATATACTCTTGTTTGGTCTTATTTTATCATGCCTTCCTCCCTTAATTCTCCACTTGATCCTAAATTCAGTTTTTTGACCTTTTTGTCTTTGTCCCTAAATCTACTAACTGCAGATGCCTGTGTGCCTCTTGGATCCCTAAGCTCTGTAAGCCTGGGGCTCTGACGATTCAGCTCTAAGTTAAAGTGAGCCACATCTGCTGCAACTATTGTAACTCTCGACCGCCACAGCTCTCAGGTGACAAACGGATGGACAACCCAGGCTATGGTGGAGTCTGTGTGCATATGTTGTTCTGCACATCCAGAGAGACAGAAAGTAGGATGGAGGAGGAGCATAAACTCATTGGACAG
This sequence comes from Zenarchopterus dispar, assembly GCA_028564865.1. Lineage (NCBI taxonomy): Eukaryota > Metazoa > Chordata > Actinopteri > Beloniformes > Zenarchopteridae > Zenarchopterus > Zenarchopterus dispar. Next base: position 9,707,841 of record JAOWBL010000021.1, on the reverse strand, counting down.
GAGGCTGAAAGCATTGTGCTCCCCTTTGCCACTTCCTTGACCTGTGAAATTGGCTTTTATGCTGTTCCCCCTCTGAACACACACACACACACACAAAAAAAAACAGATTTAAGTTGAACATTGAAGATAAAAGGACAGTAGGAATGACAAGATGTGTAGTGGAAGATAGGTTCATTGCAAAGACTAATGATGATGAGAATTGGAAATAGACCTCAAATACCTGCACTTTGTTGTTGAACTAGTTATTACCGATTATAATAGAAGTTTATTTTGATTTACTTTTCTCTCATTTAAAGCAGATACTGGGGTAAAAGTATAATTTATTGTTATTGTTCTAGCTCAGTGGAATTACTCTTTGATTGTTCCTTAATTTCTTGAATATCATCACATTTGAGAACACTGATATTTTCTAATGACGCAACAAATTATTTAGAGAAAATAGGAAAATAGTCTTGATCTTTGTGTAATCTATGGCAAGCCTGGAAATTTTTTCTTTGAAAGAGGAGCATGTTCAAAAGGAACCAGTGAAATACAGAAGAGACTACAAGCTCAAAGCCTTACATCTGTGACTTTTTGTTGAGATTTGCAGATATATGTTCTTTTTAAGTACATGTGTAAGTTACTACATGTTTTATCCATTGTCAAGGAAGTCTATGCACTATAATCTCCCACTCATTCATGTATGACATCAGCATATCTGATATGAGAAACCCTTGAAATCCTATTCTAGTTTAATAGGAATGATTTATGAATGCCATGTTGGGAGGTCTCCTCTCAGCTCATCATGGCTCATGACGTCAGCTCACCTTAAAGCAGATATAACATAGTGATGATCCCAATAGTTCTTATTAGTGGCTAAAATAACAGTATGATTTTTTGAAAAAGCGATAAAAAGTAACGAAGTCAGTGTCGTTGAGCTTAGGTAGCAGCATTTTCCTGTCTGGTTGCTGAGCTTTGATTACTGCAGCCTGCGGTACAATGCTGGATAATTAAACACACACATGCACACACCAGTGGCAACTGGGTCAGACATTGCCCTACATTGTTTTACAGGCACAGGAAGAGCAAATGAGTGTGAAAACAGAACGAGAGACAGGAAGACAATACCATGCAGATAAAGACAGATGTTGTGGTGCAATCACTTTGGAACTAGAGAGAGTAATGAGCTGACCCATAGTGTGTATCTCAGTTGGAGTCTGTGTTAAACTACACTCTAATTACACATCATTACAGAGGCAAAGGCAGAAGTTGGCCGGTCCAAAAAGCAAAGTGGAATGAGGCACAGAAACAGTAACACTAATGCACCAAAACAGCCCATGGTGCTCTGCTCACGCTCTCTGCACCCAGGAGACCAACACAGGTTCTGTTCAGGCTGACCAAGATAACAAACAGTGCCTTGAAATAACACTTCTGGAATCAAGTCTGTTGCCCACCATATGGCCCTGGGCTTTTTGTCCATCAATTATCAGATTAGATTTTGTTGTTTAGTGTTGTACTGTAAGAAAGGACAAAAATTTTATTTGTGTAACCAATAGTTTTATTTGTAGCAACTTTCATTTAACTGCATGACATTTCCTAGATAAATTGTACACTGGAGTGAAAAATCCATACGACCACACAAAGTGCATCTTATAAATACTCAAAGTCAAATACTCTTTGTCCGTTCAGAAGAAACACAACATAGGTTAAATTAATATGAATTTACTAAAGCCACCGTGTTAGTGGTATTTAAGATGAGTTTGTTAACTTAAGGATTTCTATGTTTTACTTTAACTTCAAAGTCCTTTTCTTGTAAGATAATTGTAGTCAAATATCGTCTTCAAGCGCTTACCAAGAGTCTGTGTAAATAATACAAAAAAACTCCATACACTGATAAGATCACCTACCATACAAAAGGCTTTTCTCCCAGTCATATTCCTATCGACTTACCCATCTCGCTTTAAACAAGTAATGTAGTGCAAGATGTTCCATCTGCAGAGTACGTAGTGAAACAACAGGCTATATTACTGGTTTCAAATTTACAAAGATCTCCTTATCATCTGCCAAACTCTTCACTGTTATTGCTCCCACCCCAATTGTTTGATTAGTATAATCTGCAGGGGGTTCTTCTTTATCATTTTGTCCATGTTTGATCTTGTCATCATGGACTCTCCAGACTAAAACACATTTTTGTTTTCTCTGAGTTCTTCCAGACTGCCTTTCATTTAACTTAGTTTCCTGAAATACAAGGACATATATATAATCATGAATAGTCTTATTCTTTTTTTTCCCTTTCAGCTCTGCCCTTTAGCAGCCACTACAGCGACTCATCCACCTCCATCTAACCCTATCGTCTGCATCCTCCTCTCTCAAACCAACTACGTGTTCTCTTTCACTCCATCCATAAATCTTCTCATTGGTCTTCCTTTCGGCTTCCCTACTGGAGGTTCTAACCTCATCATCCTTCTACAAAAATATTCACTGTCCCTTTGCTGTACATGTCCACATGTCTAAACCAATCTCTCTGACCCCTCTGACTTTCTCTCCAAAAAAACTAACATGCGCTGTCCCCTGATGTACTCATTCCTGATCCTATTCATCCTCACAATACCAAAGAGAATCTCAACATTTTATTTTCTGCTATGTCAAACTCTGCCTCCTGCCTTTTCCTTAGTGCCACAGTCTAAGGAAAAGCATTACATGGAAAAGCAAACCATACAGCATTGTGGATCTCAGCACTGTATTGTACAACTTTGCTTTCATTCTTGTTTCACTCTTGCTTTTGATCACGTCACCTCTGACTCTTCTCTCCACCCATTGCAGCCTGCTTGCGCATTGATTTTTTGCACCTTTTTCCAGATTTTCCATTGCTCTGGACTGTTATCCCTAAGCACTTAAAATCCCCACCTGCTTTATCACTGCTCCTTGTAGCCTCAATGTTTGACTCTGGTCCCTCTCATTCCCACACATTTATTTTGTCTTGCTGTGGCTAACCTTTATTACTCTGCCTTCCAGGGTATGACTCCACCTTTTTAAATTTTCCAACATCTGCTCCCTGCTCTCACAACAGATGACAATGTCATCGGCAAACATCATAGTCCACTGAGGTTCCTTTCTAACTTCATCTGTAAGCCTGTCCATCACCATACTG
>JAOWBL010000021.1:9685902-9701899 GCA_028564865.1 Zenarchopterus dispar | reverse complement strand
TATATATATATATAGAAGATATATATAGAAGATATATATATATAGAAGAGATATATATATATATATATATATATATGGAATATCAAAAATTACAGAAAGTGAAATAAATATAAACAAAAAAACACTGCACAAGAACTCAAATAGGTCCTTGTCTTACCCTGAGCTCTTCTAACAACCTTTCTGATATCAGTTTTATGTTTAAAAAAAAAATCACAACGCTTCTGTGGCGTGCATACACACACAAACACACACACACACACACACACACACACACACACACACACACACACACATATACTTTGGCTTTCTCCCACAGTCAAAAAGCATCTATGTCAAGCTGACCAGTGGTCTGCCTCATCCGTAGGTGTAATTGTGAATGTGCTTGGTTGTTTTCTTTGGCTGTTTCTGCATGGCTCCGTGATGCACTGCTGCAATGGAATAAATTCAATGCCAAATTTATTATGAATCAAAACCCAAAATCTCTGTAGCAAAGCTCAGAATCTGTAACCAAAAAAATGAAAATATCTAACCATGAATGTAATCATATTTCTTCCTATACTTCTTTCTCACTTGCCCTTTTTCTTTTTACAGTTGCAATTCTGAAAAGACTGCCAAATCAGTGCCAGATCAATTTATATCGCACAGATGGGACATAGCTGAGATCTAGTAGGTCATTGGCCACCGAATGAGTTACATCAATGGCCATGAGTCATTGGAGGTAAGTTGCTAATGACATTAATGATATTAGTTGTTCACATACTTGCATACTTGATAAAGAAGGCACATATGTTAACAAATTACCTCTGCTTGCTGGTTCTCTATGGCTGACAAGCAAGTTTTTGGAACCCTGACATTGACACAAGGTGCCAAGTAATTCATTTGATAAGCAATTCATTTGTAATTCATTTAGATTTAACACTCGTATCTTTGTGAATACCATAGAATAAATTAATGTCATTTTGGGACTTACAGCCCCCAAGTGTGATGGGGATCCAGTCTTACCTGTATTTACAATGTGTGTGTTGGTGCTGGTCTAATTCTAAAAGTGTTTGTACTATATTAGTTCAATTTATTATCTGATTCAGTCCTTATTCTTCTTTTTCAGGGGTCACCACAGCAAATCATCATGTTCTGCATATTGCTTCCATGAGGGCATTTGCAGCCCTTCCTGACACAAATTTCCCATCTAAGGAGCTTGGAAATGGCACCATGAGCACACTGTCTTATGAACCTTTTTTGTCTGAGTTTTGCAACAAGGAAGGCAATGAGAAATTTAAGACACTTTGACACTTGACAGGTTTAGGAATTGATCGACAAACCTTGCTGTTGCAGCACAACCAACTCCGTATTTCCAGTCAGTACTGAGTTTGTAAAAAGGTAACTATCTGCATAACCAAACAGAGATTTTTGTTCATTGTAGTTTGAGATTTGTTTCAATTAAAGTATTATGCATAAAAATAATGTTATACTTTTGTTCCTATTTTATTAAACAATCACAAGATTTATTTTTGAATGTTTCTCACAAAGCTTGTGATTTAAAATCCCCCATTTCCTAATGAAAAATAAAACTCTCCTCTACAAGGGTAATGCATCATATTCTCAGATGTACGTTTGAATTTATTCTGCTTCTAAATTGCATTTTTTTCCAGAACATAAAGGTTTGTGACCTCTGTCTATATGAAGTTTTTAGATCACAGAGCACATGAAATTCACCATGTGTCCTTGGTTAAGTTGCAGTTGTAAATGTGATTATATGGAACATATTGTTTTCACCAAAAATAGTTTACAAAGAGAAAGGACAATATGGAAAACACATCTTCAACACTAAATCTTCACAGGAGCACAACGGCACTATAAACTGACAGCAGAGGTAATGGGCAATAATGCATGTGTTCTCAGGTGGCAGAGTGCATTTACAGTCCATTTATAGTAGTTGACACTGAGCTGCTTCTGTGTTTAGGTTACAGTTTGTGTAGCTATTTGGAGAGAAAGAGTGCAAAACCCACAGGGACCAGCAAGCCAAAAATAACATGCACTTGTCCTTGAGCCTGTTTGATTAATAAATGATGAACTCCTGAGATAAAAGGATCAAAAAAGAATATAAGGAAAGGATAACACTAGTCAAGTTGTTACTCGACAGAAAACAAAGCCCAACTCTCGATATGTAATATATTTCTTCTTAATGTTTATTCTTTTGACTCAGGGGAAATGCTGATTTCTTTTTATATAATTTTTTTAAACAGCACAATTTGCATATCTCAACACATCCTGTGTACAACCACAAAACCATAACAGTATATGCTTTTGTTTTTACACTGAGTGAAAAACAAGACAATTGTACAAGCATATTTCTTTACACTCAGCATACAGATAAATCTATACAGTACATACTCTCTCTTTTTAAACATTTTAGGTAAAATATACAGACAAACCATCAACAAACATGCAACATCCAAAACAGAAAGTTTCAGACAACTATTGGAGTTGAATAGATTTTTTTCTCCCTCCTTTGTGTTGGTTCAGCAGTTTAGAGGACAAACTTGCACAAATAGTCATTAGTTGACAGCACATGTTTTGATTACACTCTCAACTCACCTTATACAACTATAGACACACATTGCTGTACAGTTGTAAGTCATGTGTGATCTCCCCCCCGCCCCAACACTCACATGCGCAAACCTTGGACAATATAAACATTCATTCGTTGTAGAAAATAAACAATTTATGTACACGTCAGACAACTTGAGTCACATTCACACCCCTCGGTACAACGACAAATGAATGGTTTCACAATTACAAGCGACAGCCGATCTAAACAAATAGTATTTAGCTGGAGGGAAGTCAGTATGAAACAAGAGGGGCTAAGCAGTCATGACTCGAGCATTGAGATGTGGTAACTTAGTGTCCTGCATACACAGACTCTTAAGTTCACCATGAACACGATGTCGTTGAGGTCGATTTCCTTTAAGATTGTGCAATGTGTTTAGAAACCCCAACGTCCTTATGATATTTTTATTTTTTATTCTTAATTTTGCCACATAGATACAAAATGCACATCACGATATTTTCAGCCACCATAACACCATGACTCAGTTCATTTCAGTGCAGAAGCACAAGACACATAACCTTGCATGACGTGACAGTTAAAACGAGACAGTAAAACACTGTAATAAAGTGCACAGGCTCCATGTAGATGTTAACAGCCGTTAACATCAATATATATTAAAATAAGTTCAAAAAATAATATATTCAATACTTTTCCTTACCAACGTACAAATAAAAGATACTTTTCTATGGTATGTATTTTGAAGACAATATGCCCACATGATAAACATTTAATTTCAATAACATAAATGCATTCAGATACATATGTTGCATAGAATTACGTCAAAGGAACTAACTGGTTTGGGATAAAAAGTAAACAAGAAAAAAAGAAAAATTGGCACATCAAAATAATTATCGACATCGAGAAACAAAACCTGGTCCCTTCCTTTGTATACTTTTTACTTTAAGTGTTAAGTGACATCTTGTTCAAAGTGTGTTTTCTGCTTTAAAGTTGCATCAGCCTTGTGATATGTCTAAATATATGGACAGTAGCTCTGAGGGTTACATTTCTTTGTTTTTTTTTCCCCCCCTCCTGTTTTTCATTTTGTACATATGGTGGCAAAACCTCCAATGCTGAGCTAAGATAGACACATGGGTCACCTGCATACATGTTAGTATTAAGATTTGGCCCCATGTCTTCCTCTACTGAACCCAAATGGGCCTGAGAGAACATTTTGGCCTCAGGCAGTGAAAGATTCTGGTTCAGTCTGTTTGATGGGTGTTAGTGACAGCAAATATTCTAGTGTTGCACAGCACAGGCAGAGACACAGAGGAACCTTTGCATTTAACTTGTAAAAAAGCTTTTTCTTGATCTTTTTTTTTTCTAGGTAAAACTGAGACCAGAGAGCTTCAATAACACAGACAGCAGGGCTGTCAGAGTTAATGACAGCTACACATCTACGTATGGTTTTGACACAATTTGTGTGAATTACATGTCCATACCAACAATGTGATAACACAAAGGGTCTTAGATAAAATATATTTTATAACTCTGAGCCTCTAAAACAGCCTTAAAGAAAATCATGACACAGATATGTTAGACTTTCATCATCCTCGACAGTTGTATTGTAACATTACAGACAGAGTTTGGTTCCTAAGCACAACATGTTGTTCATTTTAATTGTAATCCTAATTGAATTGAAACAATATAATGCTACTAAAAGAGTTGTCTGTCAGTGGATGTTGTCTTGACCAATGATCAGTGCTCTCTTCAACATAGTGGTGCATCAGTGTGCTCAGAGGACTACAGGAGCTATTGAACATGATCATGACCAACCTTGAACTCACATAGGTCCACATACACATAACAGCTTTAACTGTCAGTATTAACTGACTGGATTGTCAGTGCACCACCCATGGCCTAAATCTAGCAAGAACTTTTTACTATATCTTCTCATATATAATCTAGTGACGAGAGCAAGTCTTAGCCTCTATATTCTATTTAGATATATTCTGCGTCTGATATCCTTTCATATTATATAAATATCACACTGTACAATTCTTTGATATGCTCTGTAATCTGTATGTAGGATATCTACAGTCAGAAGTGCTGTACATGTAATCATCATCCTATTGCAAAGGTCAACAGTCTTTATTTTCTATTACATAAAAATGGAAAAAAATATTCTACAAAAAACAATATGCATTCCTTCACCTTTTAATATGTCAAAAGCACTAATGTCCGCACACATCACAACCCTCATATGAAGGACATACAGTACACTTCTTTCCATCTATCCATCTGTTAGATATGTTAGTTCAGTCATGCATCAGAACATCTTATCTGGATTGTGGAACTGGAACCATAGTAAGACACACATTCCTGCCTTTATGCCAAATTACTCTGGAGAATTTAGCAGTACCTGCCTTGGTGTCTGCATGTTTGCACCCAAGAAAAGTCCATATTCTGCAGATACTTGACATAGAAAGAGGTGGACATGTGCTGGCAGTGTTAGACTGATACCACTGCAATGTCATTATCACATTATTCCCTTCATCTTGTGATTTATAAAGTAAGGATATACATTAAATGGATAATTTTCTGACCTCTTCTTCTTTTTCTCTTATTCCTATGTTTGTTAGGCATCTCTGCATTCACCTTATCCCAGCTGAAACTGTGGGGTGGAACTCAAGGGTTGGTCTGAGTGGAGCTGACAAACAGCTTGTGCCAGCTGACCACTCTCTTTCTCATGTCCACCTTGTCCAGCCAGATGTAAGCTTCTCCTATCAAGGTCTTTTTCACAAACTTCCCGCCGTTTGACACCAAGAAAAGCTGAAAGTATATTTGGAAAGAAAAAAAAGCATTTTTTATTTTCATGAATACAGGACAGTCTCATGAGGTTTGATAATTATTCATGTTACTCTAAATAAAAGTAATCCTTATAATTATTGGTACTTATTACAAAGACCAGTTATCTTAATTACTATTATTTTTGGTTTACTTTTTCAGTGTCGTCAAATATAGTTGCATCTGACATGTTATTTTAATGTAGTAAATTGGGAATTACCAGGCTACATTCCTCCATGCCATCCAAGATCTCTCTTGGCTTCAAAATGATGTAAACTGCAAACTTCCTTTTATTTTACATGTCCCCTCATGCTACCCATGTTCATAAGTCCATATGGACACTCCCCATCAGCCTCACATTTTTACATTGCACACTTTGTCACTACATTTTTAAAAAACTACAACAGAAGTGTTGTCAGACAGCTTACCAAAATGTTAGTAATGCAGAGTCGCTGCAACTCCCCAATGCAATAACATATTGAATTCAACATTCATTCAAACAGCTACAAAATGTATGCTGTTTGTTTTATTTTAAGGCGAAAATTCACTCCTCTTTGGCCATTATTCTAAGTAGCTGTTAGTCTAGCTCCTCATCAGAATTCCGCCCTGATACTCAGCATTAAAAACAGTCTGTGGTGTTTACCCGTCTTCCCCAATGACCACCTTTCCATTCAGTCATGCTGAGGTGAAGAATACAACTTGATCCATGAAGAAAATCGTTACATATGCCACAGCAAGAAGCCGGCACACCACAAAAACTCTAAATTGTAAGTTGCAGAAGGCAGCTGCTTCTCCTGGTTATACCCTCTCTTTGTTGCGCAGTTAAAACTATTTTGAATTGGTATGTTACTTTAATAGTCCTTATCACTGAGACCACTGATTTGATAAATAACTGTTGACAAGAACAATCTTTGCAAATGGAAAACAAACCAAAACATGATGTAAGAACAAAAAAAAACTCATCAAACATTACGTGTTCATCTGAAAAGAATCATTAAATTACTCTGTGATTGGACTGACCTGTATGGAGTGTCCAGTGGGGTTGAGGGGGAATCTGAAGGTCTCATTGAAGGAGGGCTCCCGGTCATGTCGACAGACTCTGGTCTTCTTCTTAATTATCCTCTTCTGAGTGGCCACATTCACCACATACAGCTTTACATATAGATCTGGTGACCAGTTGGATAAATGACAAGTTTTACAAGTAGAAATGCAAAATATATACGTTATCTAAATAGGAAGCATGATGAAAGTGAATTTGAACTGTGATAGATAGTTAAATAGAATTTTCTTCCAGACCTGGTAGGTGATCTGGGCTTTTGAACTTGTAAGTGATGTTTCTGCACTGGAGGATCTCCAAGACCAGCTGGTCTCCTTCTGTCTTCACCTCCTTCTTAAGAGCGACCTTGATTTCTCCTATTACTTGTGTTTTACCACCTAACAATAAAAGTGAGAAATTTTAATAATATTTTTTTAATAATATCTATTTTTGTTTTTATTTCCACATTCCTTAATTTTTATGGCTTTCACTAAAACTGCACTTAGTATTTGGCATGCCCAAATGCATTCTTACAGTTGCCCTGAAAAACAGATACTTAAAGTGACTATAGCAAACTTTTATCATCTAACAGTGTCATATCAAGCAATCTGAGGTCTCAGAAGAATAAACCAGTTTATAGGATATTTCTCGAGTTTCACGTGGGTCTTATTGATTGTTAGGTGTCTCTAGAGCTAATTGCCTTTAAGAGTGTAACAAGACAAGCTGAGTGTAATGTGGTAAATGAGATGTCAGGCACCATGGAAATCACCTTCTGACCCCCATCTGTGTAACAGCTGCCAGGCTGCAGCCTTGAATGACCCTGAGCTCTTTGTTACAAGATGAAATAAGAGATGAAAGGGGAGCTATTGTGACACCCGAGCATCGTGAAATGCAGATATAGTTATGGCAACAGGTAGGATAGTGTGACATCAGTTCTTTTCCACTATTTCAAGTCATGCATTCAGTCATTATTCATTGTTAATAATGTTAATTGACAATAAGCACTTAACTGAACATTGACACTGCAATTCATTATAAAAAAGGTTTAATGGGTAAATATAACTCTGTGGCATTATAAAAACTTTCCAGCAGATGGAGACCTTCAACCAAGAAAAAAAAAAAAAAAAAAAAAAAAACAAAACTGCAACTTGCCTTCATTTTCAGGGGTGATTTGTTGATTTTTGTCTGTGCCGTTAGGAATGGTTTTACCACTGCAAGAAAAAACAATAGAGAAATGAATACATATTTATTCCTAAAACAATGAAATACCATGGTTTTCTTTCCCCTTTTTAAAGCATTACTGGATATGTGCTAACAAGAAAACAGAAAAAGTCTTACATGCGTGGAACTTGAAAAATAGCGCTGTCCACTCCAGTTCCCACTCCTTCTTCTCCATCCAGATCTCCATAGGCATCTCCAACAAGGCTCGGGGCAGACAGCACCACCGACCCTGAGACATCACTAAGTCGGTGTCCTGGTCCTGTGGGTGGCAGGACTGAGGGTGATTCTGATGATCTATCTTTCTATCTAGCAAGAGCATCTTCACTGACACAGCATTTGACACTTTCAAGCATGAGATGAAATACTTCACACCTCTGCTGACACTGTCAGCTTGAAGTGAGCAACTCAAAGCTGTACATCACTGCAGATGACAGTATGTCCTTGAATTTAATAGCACAGTGTGTAACTTTAAAGCAGCACAAGGGAACTTTAGTCAGTTTTAGCCCACTGGATCCCCTAAAACACAGCCACTGAGTCACTTTATGTTGTCCAACATTCACTCTTGTTCAGGCTTTTGTTCAGCCAGTCATTTTTCTCTTCAATCATTTTTGTATGAAGCATCTTACTTCAGTATGCAGATATGGAGTTAACGCAGAAGACGAGCAGGACAGGATGATTTTTGCTGATAGCAGGGACGTATGAGGGCAGGAACTAGGTTACGCTTTCTAAAATTATGAAAATATTATTTCAGATGAAACTGAAACAGATATTTTAACCTGAGATAAAGTCTTTTGTGCTGCTTTAAGTTACTTCACAAAATATACTTTCACTCAGAGGAAAGCAAAGCTCTAAGTTGGATTCACACCTGGAAATGAACCAAGTGTAAGATAATACAGATCTCTCAGTCTGACTACTGTTACTCTTACACAGCATGAGTGACAAAGATTGACTTGAAAACTATTTATATACATGTCTAAAATTATTCAAGACATCTTTACCAATAACAGAACTTGTTTTATTTTGCAGGATGCCTTGGTTTTTAAGTTTTATTGAATTATGTTGCTGTTTATATATCTATTTATAAATTTACACATTCCATTTTTTCCTGCTTTCCTCACCTTCCCTTGACACTTCTGCTCCTCTCATGGTTAGCCGAAAGCTTTACTCTCATTGGCCGGTGAGTGCAGAGTGAGCCTCCTGTTGACTTTTGAAACCTCTTGCTGTTTCTGTGTTTCCTGGTTTGACTCGATCAGTCTCACATTTTGTGTCCCCTTTGTTTAAGGCAGCAGGAATGGGAAAGGTCTGGATGGGGCGGGAACGAGTGTGTGTGTGCCTGTGTATGTGTCTTAGTGAGTTGTCTAGGGGGTTCATTCATATGACACATGCACATAAACAGGAATGCTGTGGTACCACAAAATACTTAGTGGCCAACAGCAGCGAGGTCTACACCAGCATGCTCACAGTAAGTAGCTCCATAACTGGACTAGCTTATGTCAGAAGGGCATTACAACTTAGGTTTTTTTTTTTTTTTTCTATTCTGACAAGATCATATCGAGGGTTATGAGTGAACATCAATGATCATTATTTAAACCGTGTTATAATGGTAAGACATACAGTAAAACATTTAAGGGATTGCCATCCTGGCTTGGTTTCTATACTGGGGTTGGAGATGGTCACACTGGGGTTCAGTAGAAACCATATGCTTAGGATTGGCACATGCACACTCCTTGCAGAAACAGAGGGGTTTGGGCCAGTAAATTTGAAGCTGTATCAAAAACTATGCGGTGATATTTTAACTTTATGTGATGCTTTAAATATTTAGACAGCCAGCATATTAATCAAGTGGAAAGTAATAAGTAGATCTTTGTCAATAGTCAATGGTTGTTTCATATTTGGAAATATTTGATGTTTAAGTTATAGTCTGAATAAGATATGAACTTTAAAGCAAGTTTAGATGATTTTAACCTCCACCTGACCCCCTTTTTTGTGTGGCTTACATTTTGTTTTTTGACTATATCTGTAAGATAACATGGACCAACTTGGAATAAAATCAATCAAAACTAACCACTTTGGGCTGAGATAAAATTAGGATGAGGTGAGCAGAAGGCAGGGATAAAATGTTAAAAAATTAGGTGAATGCACTGCATTTCAGGTTTTTAATCAAACAGTCTCAACAAAGCTTGCATGCACGGGCAAAAGGAGGCATGTCACAGGATGCGTGTCACAGGTAGGGGGAGGATTTACTTGGTTGCAGGCGGGATTGTTGCACAGCAGCCTCTGCGGCAGCAATGGCTATCCCAGCATCCTCGAGGTGGGCCTGAGTGACGCTGCTCTTGCTTTGGCTTCGGGAGGGGCCATGGGAGCGCAGCTGGCCATCCGAGGAAGACTTGGAACTGCCTGGGCTGCTGTGGGACTTTTCCAAAGGTAACATTTGCATGTCTGGAGAAAAATAAAATAAAGGGTTGTAAATGATGGAAAAATTTGGGCACTGTGCAAACCGTATATAAAGCCACAATGGAATGATTTGTTAATCTTGTAAAGCCATTTTGTCTTCCCAATAGAACATAGAAAACAAATCAACCATTTCATGAAAAAAATAGCTAATTCGGAATTTGATGGCAACAACATGTTTTAAAATTAATTAATTAGGTTAATAAGGTTTACTGGCAATGGGTCAGTGACACCATTGGGTCTTGGAGAGGCAGAAGTGAAGATGGGCAGAAATATTTAAAATTGATGTTTTCCAGTGTTAAAATGATAAGACTTTGACGATATCATCAACTACAGTACATAATATTAACAAAAGTTTCTGGGACAAGAACAAATATCTTTGGGCCCAGGCAATACTACAGTTAAAAATGATATGACTGTTCATTGGAATCCACTGCATGGAGTCAGGAGCGCTTCCAGAAGTCACTGAAGAGTTTGCTGTGATGTCTACAAATGCAGGTCAAAGCTCTATGTGAACATGATCCAGGAAACTTCTAGAAACGTCTCCAGGCCAATGCTCATCTAAAATGGACTAATACAAAGTGAAAAATGTCCCGTGGTCAGACAAATTGGAATTTGAAATTTCTTTTAAAAACCATTGATGCTACATCGTCCAGACAGATATCAGTGCTCAGGTCAAAAGCCTACATCTCTGATACTATGAGGGTGCATCAGTCCCATTAGCAATGGGAAGCTCAAGCATTTCATAGGCAATGAAAAGGAATAGAAAACATGACCATCGAAAGGTATTTAAATGTTTTAGAGCAACATACGCTCCCATCAAGACAATGCTAAACAGTGTCGAACATTTGTTACAGAAGCATTTGTAGTAGAAGAGTCTGGTTGCTGAACTGTTGTGACTCCAGTCCAGACCTATTAACAATTAAAAACTTTTGATGCCTCATGAAGTAAAATTATATGACAAGAAGGCCTAGGACTATTGAGCAACTCAAATTCTATATCAGACAAAAATGGGATAACATTGGTTTCCCAAACCTATAGCAGAAGTTTATATCAGTTCCTAGACATAAATGGAACTGACAAATTCTTCTGAAGAGGGAATAATGAACAGTGTTAAATGTTCCACTGTTTACTTAAATAGTCATTTTTTCTGTTTGTTTTTTTTTCACTTATATAGTACATTTACCTGGTTTAAAGAATTATGTTCTAATGTCAATAAAATATTGGTTTGTGAAGTCTACAAATCACTGCATTCTGTTTTTTTAATGCATTTTACACAGTACCCCAGGTTTTTAGGAATTGGAGTTGCAACAACCATGGAAACTGAGAATATGTTTAAAAAAAAAAAAAAAAAAAAAAAACAAGAGAAGACATGTGGAGCAAATCTTTTACCTTTTGCTGGATCAGGGAAGATTCCATGGCTTCTACTCTTGATCACAGAGTTTTTAGGTGAGTCGTGACTTCCATCTCCCTGCCCTGGTGCTTGACCCTCACCCATTCCATGGCCCTGTCCCAGCCCAGACATATGGCCCTGCCCTTGGCTATGCCCTTGACCATGCCCCTGACCTGATCCAGATCCTGGCGGAGCCTGGGCGGCATGGTGAGCTCGGCTATGTTCAATGCTTTCACTCTGCTCCTTCAGAGGCAGCCAGCGGGGAGTGTTATCCAGCTGGGCTGTGATCGACAAGTCAATCAGCACCTGAAAATTTACACACCAAGCGGCATTGAGTGAAAAAAAAAATCTGTGAGACATCAAAACAAAAGCAAAATAGACATATTTCCACTTATACATGGAAAAAAAGGAAGAGGGGCTAGTATTAGGGTTAATAATTGGCTTTAAATCACAGTGTGTAAAAAATGCATTTGCAAGATGAGTGTGATCAGTTTGGTTTATGTGGTAAATAGAAATGCTACCTATGCTGATTTAGACACATGAGGCTAAGTTGGACTTCATACTTTGTGAGAGAGAAGAGATATTAACATGAATGGGTTGCTTGAAAAACCTGATCCAGAAAAAAAAGGCAAAGCCACATAAACCACTTGTGTGAATGAAAACATATCATATCATATCAACATTTAAATATATTTCAGACATGGGATTTAAACTCTTGTGGCACTTACCTCTCCAAGAAAGTCGTTGGAAGAAGATCTGTCATAGTCCCACACTGTTACCTCCAGGGTCTTTTTCTTTAACTGGATGGAAAGAGGAGACAATTGGGAGATCACAAATTAAAAAGACACACTCACTCACAGAATGAGTGTGTCTTTTTATGCATGTGGGTGGGGGTAGTGGAAAGGGAACTTGTCAGAAGCATCAACCATTGAAAACTACTTAGGAACACGTTTCATACCCAGTAAGACATCCACACTGTCAGATGAAAACACATGATTACATATCACTATCATGGTCTTTGATTTGACTGAGTTTATCCAAGTCCTGTTCAATATTTTATTTTTTTCTTAAAGGTTTGTTTTTCTTTCTTTCTTTCTTTTTGTTCTTTTGTTGTTTGGGGTCCTGTTTTCTGTTTGGTTTTATATCCTGGTTCACTTTGAAAGTACCTCTGTTGTAACTGGCAACAGCTGTGTCTTGTTATTGCTCAAGTCTTTTTCAGTGTCTATGAATATTTTTAAAGCCACATACTGTATTACTAGAGCTTAATGATTTTTCAAAAATGTAAACATGGTATGCAGTATTCAAACAATTATACAGTTATGTGAGAAGTACCAGGATTGTTTACTACTTAATTTGACCAGTCTACCTTGCATGCTATGTTCCAGTAATACAATACTCACCTACAGTGGATCAAAGACAGATGTTATGTGACCACTTTGTGTTTGTGCCATAGCATATTGTTTTTACAGTGGCATAGGACATACAGTAACCACCAGATGAGTATGGAATGCATATTGTGGACTACATTGCAAGTTAAGTTTGCAGTTTTAAAACAATGGGTAAAACAATGTGTACCTTGCTGGTTTGTTGTCTTTTAGACTATGTCCACAAAGCCAGTATAAATAAGATTTTAAGCATATCCAGTTGTATGGAATTAAATCTTTGGTTGTCCGAAAAGTCAAAAGCCACATTAAAAGATATTTTTTTTACAAATCAAATTTGCACAGTTGTGTCTCAGTCTAAAGAGTTTGGTTGCACAAATAGGATTTCAAATACTTTTTTGTGTGTGTCATTTGCAACATGACACAAACAACAACATCTACATGCGTTGGTGAGGTCCCAGGGGGCTCCTCCTTTAGCCAGACTTCACTGTCCGTTAGCTAACACCTAACTGAATTCACCATACTATCCTGACACATGCAGCTGACACAGCTGCATGAAACAAAGTGACACATGGAAGCAATGTCCATCTCTGCTGCTTTCTTGTAACTCGTAGAAAATTTTCACTCTGCCCCAACATAACCATTTGCAACACCCTAACCCTAACCCAAACCCTAACCCTAAGTAGCAAATCCAGTTTCCCACTCTCCATTTTGGTTTGCTTACATTTGTTGTATGTGGATTAGAGCAGTGGTCTTTAACCCTGGTCCTCAGGGCCCAGTGTCCTGCATGTTTTAATTGTTTCCCTGCTTCGTCACACCCTGATACAAATGCCTCTATCATTAAATCACGATGACAAGCTGATGATGACCATTACCAAGAATCAGGTGTGCTGATGCAGGGAAACATGCAGGACTGTGGGCCCTGAGGACCACAAGATTAGAGAACATAAGGAAGGAACAGTTTGAAGCTCATCACTTGCAATATATTTAATGCAAATGGTTATCATTCACTTCTGTTTTGAGTTTTTTTTTTCTTTTTATATTCCTGCTTTGGCAGCACTTTTTTTAGTTGGTTATATAAACTAAAGCTAGATTACTGAGACTGTCTGCTATCTGTTAGCTTGTTTTTAACTTGAGTCCTAAGAATGCTGATAAAAGTTTTCATTGGGATTTTAACAGCCCTGGGGCAAAGGCATGACAACAGAATCATAGTTGGTTATATAACAGGCAAAAGAAATCTTTCCCAAACTGCCCTACAGCACTGTATTAGCAAGCGTCTGTGTATGTTTATGTGATTGCTTGTATGTGTGTGTGTCTTCATATTACCTGCTCCAAATGGATGTTCTTGTAGATGACAGTCTGGTTCCATTCTGGGTTCATAGTCTTCTGGGCATACTTAGTCCTTCTCTTGTTATCAGCGCTGATAATTCATGTCATTCAGAATAAAAGTCTATTAGTAAACCAGTCAAAACAACAAAAACTCTCCCTGCTTGACTGCATAGCAACTGAGATATACTCAGTGAATGGACTGAACAGATGTTTTGGGCCAATATCCTGGCGTGAAGACCAAAACAAATGTAAATGTTGCTGTTCTCATTGCCTGTTTGACTAAATTACTTTTGTGACATTAAAATTCAATTAAGAGCCAAGGAAAGTTAAAAGCTAGAGGCGTGGAGAGAAAATGCAATGACAAACGTGTTCTCAGTAACTGAAATAAGGCATAGATCTGGACAAACAACAAAGGCCACAACAAAAGGATGCAAAACCACACTGGAGACACTGTTAATTCAAATAAAACAGGACACCAACTAAAAGCAAAGATCAGCACCACACTACCTTGCATTCTGGACAACCATGACTTGGCTGAGGGAGTCCAGAAGAGGAAGAGGAGGGCGGATATCACAAACAAGAAAAGCAAAAAAACACAAAAAAGAAAAACAGTCAGAAGCCTGGAGAGCTTAAAGAAAAGGCAGTATAGGATAGAGAGCTGAGGCAACCAATATTATCTGAAGAGTGTGCTTTTGAGCCCAAATGATAGATGTGAGACAAGAGAAGAACCAAACAATAAATCAAAATTGGTCTTGAAATATTGTGGTGTGCACTCATCTACGGACGTTAGACAAATACATTTAAATACACTACTCAAAAGCAAAGAAGCAAAAGTGCTCTAAATGAGCTTTTGTTTCTAACCTATGCAGCATGTAGGTAGAGAGGGTTTATAATCTCATAAACAGACCTGATGGAGTCATTATCTAAGAGCAGATATTGTTTCAGAGCGTAAAAAGGCTATATTGATCCTCTCTAGGTTATTCACAGGCTCTTGGGAAGACAGTGTAGCTGACAGGGATAAGAGGAGGACGCCTGAAACATCAGGAGGGACAATATGAAAATACTCACTTGACACAAACCTGGATAGAGTAAGATAGAGCACCTGATTTGACCCATAATTATATAAAGTATATCAAAGGATCTTCTCTTGTGGCATTGAGTAAAGAAACAAAAAAATAAAAACAAACTGATCACACCCAAATCAAGTTGAAAATAATTACAGTGCAAATGACTGCCTCATATCATCATGTCCTGTATTATTCTCTCATACAGATGCAAATGGTTAGTGCTATCCAGCACAATTGATAAAAAGTCAGAAAATAATGGGGGAGAGAAAACAGGACAGACACAAAAGCAGAAAGGCAGACAGACTGGACATCAGTGACTTAAAAAAAAGCACAAAGAACTCACCCTCTCCCTGGTAAAAGGTAGACCTTCACAAAAGGGTCAGAGTAACCATCGTTTTCCCGGGGAGCCAGGTTTCTAGCCTGCAGGACATGGACAATCAGGTTTCCTAGGTTTCTGTCATAGTTGATCTGGAGCTGTGAGTTAAAAAAAAAAAAAAGGTTGTGAGAGAAATAAGGCTGAATTTTGATTTTACTGAAGCTTAAAAAAGCTTTTTTGCTGTTTTGCATCTGTTTTTTAACCTGAATTTCTCCAGTGATGGGATGAGGTGTCTTAATAATCTCTGCAGGCTGAAAAAGGGAAAACAGTGAAAATTTGAATGAGAGATGCGATTTACATCTTGTTACAACACTATTACTGGTGTATATATATTTTAAGCATGACTTAAA
>JAOWBL010000021.1:9612584-9683228 GCA_028564865.1 Zenarchopterus dispar | reverse complement strand
TATACCAAATGTATGAATCATCATGTTATTTCATCTATTTATCTATAACACGTACCATATTGTCCCATCTTTTTCTGATTTGGCATTATATATACAGGCTTTTCTATGATCAGAGATCCTGTTTCACAAAGAAGGTGCACTAGTAATGATGACTGAGATGGACTGCTGCATGTCTTGGAGTAGAAAGCAGTGAATAGCACTCTCATAGCATATTTTTTGGTGGTAACATGTACGCACAATATACACATGGTTTTTCTTTCCCTTTTTGTCTTTTTTTCTGCATGAACATGAATACTGGAAATGGGTTTGATATGCTGACAGAACCACAAAGTAAACATTCCACGACTGATGTTTAACTTATTTCACTATGGTTCATTCCAGAATGGGACTAACACGTAAACTACAAGAGATAAATGCTAAATGACATGTGTAGTATACTACTGAGATGTATTTCATTCCAGAATGAATCTGGTATGTTTACAGAATCAGTGGCAGAAGTGGACCATTCAGAGTCATGATGTGCGACATGGAGGCATACAGTCTCTAGGTGACTACATGGAATTGGAATGCTGTCTCACCTTCTATATTCCAGTTTGGGCCTCCAGCTGGGGTACAAAGTTATATGTTTTATATATGTTCATTTTTCCACAAACTACAAAAAGCACACTAAGACTAGATTTCTATTGAGAATATACTATTCTTCTGCTCATGCACTGAAAGCAATAGTCCATAAGATGCATGCTTAAAACTACTGCATGAATAAGACTACTAGCCTGACAGACAAATTTAAGCAGAAGCATGATGGAAAACATATATAATGCATTTTAGAGTAATAAAACCATACGAGCTAATGTAAGACTGATCCATATTAACATGATAGGAAATTATTTATAAGGAAGTTCAACTAAGACTGTAAGATACTCTACCGTGTCTGATATGTTCATGAAAGATTCTGGCATCGTCTCTGTTCAAAGCCAGCATGGACTCACTTAGCGCTGAAATCAAGGCAGACGGACACTTTAACGTGATAAACGGGGCAAATATTATCTCATCTTTCTTTATATTGATAATTTGTACCTGGCCCAAAAATAGAACTACATATTTAATCAAATTCTGCTGTTTAAAATCGTCATAAGAAGTATAACCTCTAAAAATTTGCCCAAATATATATTGGCAAAAGCCACTGGCCTGTATTCCATTGGAACACTACCAATTCCACACTTTTGGAGATGGAGATACAACATGTATTTGCTGTTAATCATTCAAGGACATGGACATCTCAGATAGTAATGAGACATCCACAACAAACAACAAAATATTAATTTTATTAATATGGAAATGGAAAGAATGTATTACACAACATGCAGTGAAGAAAAAAATCAGATACAAATAGAAAATCAAAGATTATACAAGCAAAGACAAGTAGTTCATACAACACAAATGCGACACAATAACAAAGAGCTACAGTACATATGACTGCATGGTAGTCCATTAAAGAGTTACTGTTTTTAATTATTATTATTATCATTGTTATTGTTATTGTTATACCTGTTAATCTCTACATCAGTGTGTGTGACTGACTCACCAGGTGCCAGACAAGAGTCACAACATAATTTAAAAACTTTTATTTCTCCTGCAAAGTCTGTGGCATACTTAAATATATCATCTTAACTCAGAATTAAGTACCCTGGTGGCCATATCCTTTGACAGCCATAACCACCGGTACAGAACGTACCGACCCAAGATTGCTGGGGCAGGCTTTATGTAATGAGTCGTACGGGAGCATTCAAGAACCGCTATGTTAAAAACAACCAAAATAGCTAAAGAATTGCTAATAACACCTTGGACCAACAAGTTTTTACTGCAAAACTGACAACAGTTGTTCCATCTCTGCTGCACGCCATTTTGGAAGTCTTTTTTTCTTGTTGTTTTTCTCCACTCTTGCCTATTTCTCTGTTTGTATATCTATCCAGTGTCAGGCAGAGGCAGTTTCTCTGTGTCCAGTGTCCAATATGGAAAATAATTATGATAGTTAGTTAAGTTAAAAATCAAGGCCCTAAAGGGTTTGCTTTATATTACTTGTCAAATCTTCAGATAAGGTGGGTGACAGATTTTATGTAAGCATCCTAATCAATCTAAATGTCCTTTTCGAGGTTGTTGGGTTTTTTTTTTTTTCCGGTTTGTAAATTATATGTGTAGGATTATGGAGACCATTGCATATTACACACCAATTAAATGTTGTATTGCTTGATTTGCTTATTATTTGTGAAACAATATATTACATAGTTAAGAGCTTTATGACAAATTCTATAATGCAAAACTCTTCAAAATAGCTTCTAAAATCTAATTTTGTATCTAACATCTTATATGATATTTGACCTATTCTTTCATATCTGACATTTAAACCCAAAAATATTCTGTTATATTCCACTGCATCTCTTAATATAAAAATGTACTTCATATATGGGTGAATTCTCTATTGTTGTGATATACTGTATCTGCATTCACTGAATGTGCCCTTTGGACACATGCTTTTTTCAGGTATTCTATAATTTTCTTTGTTCTCATAAAATCATAAGACAGCTAAAAAGAAGTTAAGATGGCTAAACAAATCTCACAGCACTGAATTTTATGACTAGGGGTGGTTATTTAACTGTGTAAAATAAAGCAGATGTAAAATAAGGAAAACATGCCACTAAAATTACAGAACAAACATGGATATAACAGATTAGTGGCATACATAAACTCAGCTCAAGAGTATTATGTATTGGGTATTTAATTATAAAAAGAAAGGGAAAAAAGACAAGGAAAAGACATGCAACATCTAATGTAAGATTTACCGTGAGAGAGGGAAATATAGCAAGAAACAATCAACAATATTTATCTGGAGCACTGATAAATGAGAAAGAACCAGTTAATGCACATAGTCAATAAGACCACTCTGCATTAGCATGCATGACAAGCAGGTCCACACAGTCGAACTGCTGCAACAGTCTCAGTCTCCATTTACCTTCACTGTCAGACATGGCACCTTGCAGGTCATCCATGATGAATGCGATGTCTCGATCATAGCCACGTGTCCGAGATTCCTCCCTCATATGCTGCTGTACTTCCGGCAGGGAATGGCTAGACCCAAACTGGTCCCTGGAGTCAGCAGAAATTGGAGGGAGGGGACCAGCAGAAGCTCTAGCCATGCCCATTGGCTGTCCCACTGGGCTCAGAGGACTTTCCTCTTCGGAGTTCTGAGCTACAATGGGGATACGGCCCCGGCTTTGACTGATAGGTAGACTGGTGGGCTTTGCTCTTGCAACTCCAGGGGCAAATGCTGCATCCAGAACCTCACCCTCTGTTTTAAGTCTGAGTGAAGAACTGGACAGGTCCCTTTTGATTGACAGATCCAATCCATAGACAGAAGAAGGGCGAGAAGAGGGACGGGAGGAAGGGCGGGAACGGGTGCCACTTGGATAGGTGCCATCATCCTGAGCAGTGGCCCTGAGGGCAGATCCCAGACCAAGAGACTGCCCAAGATTAAGAGAACCAGAAAGATTGGCACCAAGGGAGGAACCCAAATATTTCTGTTGTTCAGACAAGTTTTTTCTCAGCCCAAAAGTAATTTCATCCTGAAGTAACCTAGCCCTAGCTGCCAGACTAGACACGGAGGAAGCTCCAGATCCCATGTAGCTACCGAATTCAGGTTCAAGGTCTCTACTCTCCTGAATAGGGGAAAATTTTGTGATGGCCTTAGGATCTATTGAGGCTTTTTTGTTCTTCATTTGTTTCTGATAAAGCATACCTGCTGGAAGTTGTTTTGCAGCTTGCTTTTCAAGAGTGAGCCTGCCAATGCTATATTTCTCTCCTTTAGGGAAGTGGCGAAAACTGCCATCACTGGGGAGATACTGGGGAAGGCCCAGGCTTGTTAAGTGTTCTAGTCCCTCAGTTCCTCGCCTGAACTCTTGCTTGATTTGCTGCTTCAATAGCTTGAGCTCATAAGGCTCCTCCATAGTGTCATCTTCTCCCTTACCATAACGAGATGAGCCTAAAAAGTCTGCCACCTGTGCGGAAGAAACAATATAATATATGTTAAGGGTCTTTTTTTAATCACAAATGTGAATTACACTCACACATTTAATATTCTACAAAGAAGGAACACCAGTAATAATGCACCTTCTTTTGCTGATTTTATTACATTGATGTAATTAAGTATACATACCAATACATGCACATATTCATTTTAAGTGCCTTCCATAAATCTTATACATAAGTGATGAGTGACATATATAACAGTACAATTTGAAATGTTTGGTAATTATTTGTCATGTATATCAATGTAGTTAATTGACACAGGAAAAGTATAGAGGAAATGTTATGAATCCCTCCAGAAAAACAAATAAAATACAACTGAATATTTCTCATTAACATGGACAGTGGCATTATAAAGAACACAGATCCCAAAGTGTGAGTGGGACACCCAGTGGGCATGGAGCTTATCTGTAGTTATAATATTGACTATAAATAAATATTTCTGGGGCACTCTCCTCATCTCAATCAGACTGAAGTGTGTTCAACTTGTGAAAAAATGGCTAAGAGGCAGAACAATCCCAAACACAGTAATTACTTTTAAAAAAGTGCAATTGTCAGATAATCTTTAGTGTACATGTAGTACACGAAAAGATGATAAAAATGTGAGCAAGAACATACAAAAAAAAAAAAAAAAAGAATTTACCTCTGCTGTGCGCCTGACATCTGCTGCCCTGAGTAGTCTGTCTGCCTTGGATAACTCCTTATCAGGGATGGTGAATCCAGAACCCAAGCCTGTGCTACCAAGTCCTGTTGAGGCTTTGGTGAGCTCTCCTATGTCCTCTATCAGCACATAGTTCCTTGCATTGTGGTGGTCAATATCAGCATAGAAGGAATCAGCAGAAATGCTGGACATGGGACTAGAGGCCATGCTCCTCTCCTCCAGTCCAACCCGCAAGTCTAAGCTGCCATACTTGCTTCCCAAGTGAGCTACCCCAAAGCCACTTTCTGAAGAGGTTGGTACAATGAGCAGAGGTTGGTTCCGTATCACTTCATAGTTGGTTGTGATTTTAGGCTCTAAATCAGAAAGAGTAGTTTGCCGTTGCTTTCCCTGCTGCAAGAGCAGAGCATGTTGGTACCCACCTGCTTGAGCATGGGAGAGGGATAGTGTTGGGTAAGGAGATACCTGTTGATGGTAAAGGGGCTGCTGCTGGTATAGGTTAGGCTGGCTGTAGAGGCTGGTGGTTTGGGTCTGAGGAACATACTGAGCATAATGGGAGTAGGGACTAGTTAGTGTGTTGTACTGAGAATCCGCCTCTGTTTGCGGAGGAATGAACTGGTCAAACTCTGACTGAGGAGCTGTTCGTGGTCTCTCAAGGCCATCTCCCCTGGCCTCTCTGATGTTGCCAACCTCGCTATCTGACATGTAGTCTCTTTCCTCAGCCACACCTTGGAGATAGGCCCTTTCTCTTTTCTCTCGCTCCTTCAACAAGGCTTCTTTACGGCGGTTTATGCCCATTTCCAGATACCTAGAATGTAGAACATTTTCTTTTACAATTGCACAACTTACATTTTTCTCAATTGACAGTTCTCTTAACACAACTATCAAAGAGATAAATCATGTTCATGTGTCTCACACATTTGTACCTGTTACTATGTGTAATAGTGGAGAAGTCTCTGTGAGTGTTGTCAAGGCAGTCTTTTAGCCCATAAGCTATTAAGGTAAAAAAGGGAATCATGGAAATGAAAATACCACAAGACCACAAGATGAATGCAAGCAATGATTTGTTCTAATGAATCTATGAATCATTTTCTGTATTTGTCTGCATGCCACTATTGAGTATTTGTGATTGGATTAATGTATAACACATATTAAATAAAAAGTGAATCTAAATACTTTTTATCTGTGTTCATGTGAAATCTGTAGTATCTTACCGCAACTTGGCATCAATCTCCTTTTCTTCTTCATCAAGCTCAGCTTGCTTTTTGCGAAGTTTAGAAGACTCTCTCTCCACTAGATTTAGCTCCTTATCTATGTCCTGCAGAATCTTAGCACGAGCCAGTGTTGTACTACGGGCCAGACGACGACGAGCAGAGTTGGTGCTGTACCCTGACCTTCCTGTCAGAGAGTCATCCTCAGGAGGGGGTTCTGGCAATGTCCGCTTTACTTTCTTACCTGTACCAGAGGGAGAGCCTCGGCCCTAGAACATATAAACAAACCACACATCTAAATTAGAATTGAAAATTAGCCATTAAAATTAAGTTGCAAATGATTTACATATTATGTTTGCATTTAAAACATTTTAGCGAATAACTAACAAGAAAAACATTAAACGTAACTGTATATATTAATATATCTTCTGAAAACTCACAGGATAGCTGTCTCCATAGTATCCACCCATCCTTTCTTCTGTGGAAGGACTAAGAGATTTAGGATCAGACAGAGACTTCTGACCACTCTTTAATATCCGGGGGCCAGAAGAAAATCTGGCTGCATCAGCAGTAAGCATCCTCTGCCCTCCATATGACTTTTCTGGAGATAGGGGAGAGACCTGCGTGTAGAGGACTTTAGACTTGGACGGTACATCTGCTGTTAAGTGTGTGCTGTAGCCCACCTCAATAGGTGTATGCATTCTATCTGAGTCTGTTTGACAGCTCAGACTGCCACCTTTTTGAGAGTTTTCTGGAGCTGATATTTGCTTGATAATTTCTACCTTGGTGTCCAACTGGACATTGGGCCGCTTGATGGTTCCTGAGTGGTCAGTTTGGACCGATATCTCCGCTACTGTCTGAATAGCAATGCTAGACACCTTGGAGCCATGTTTTCCATCACTGCTGTGCTTTCGAGAACGTCGCCGAGCTTTGGTTGGAGCATCCCACTCGTCTTGGTCCTCATCATCTGTTTGAGCAGAACTATCCACATTTCTCTTAGTCTTCTTTCTCCTACCTACATGCTGCTTCTCTGCAGAGTCTTCATCATCTGTTTGCACACCACTATCAAGTATTTTTTTGCCTATGTCCTGATCATCTTGAAGCTTTACTTGGTTAAGCTGGTCATGACTTTCCTCTACGTGTGTGCCTGTAGATGGAGTTGTACACTCATCTTTGACAGGCCAGTACTGGCCACTGTCCCCCACCCCTGCATATTTAGCTTCTAAAAGGTTTCCAGTTGTACCAATGGTTCCATAGTGCTCATCTAGTTGCCGCTGGAGTTGCAGTTGGAGCTGTTGGATTTGCTGCAACTGCTCTTTTTGCTGAGCATAGGTCTCCTGCTGGGCTACCATGTGGGCATGATGCTCTTCTTCTTGCTGGAGGAGAAGCTGCTGTTTCAGTGCCTGAAGTTCTTCAAGCTCCCTTTGGACCATTAGCTGTTCCTGTTCTCGGTAACGCTGGATTTCCTGTCTTTCCCACTCCAACTCTTCAGCAAGACATAATTGCTTGAGCTTCTCTAGCTCTAAGAACTCCCTTTCCATCTGGTACTGGGCCATCTTAGTGTTGTCTAAGCCAGGGAATATTGGTGAAGAAGCTAGGGCATCAAGAGAAGCAGCAATTGCTTCCAATGTGGTGTCTGAGTACATCTCTGGATAACCAGTTATGATGTCAGCCAAAGCTGTAGGTAGGAGCTCTTTAGGTAGCCCTGTTTCAAAAGGCATTATCTGTCCTGGATCTGTAGTTGGAATTAAGCTGTAAGGATGGAGTAGCAACTGGCACTGGGCTGTTGATGTTGGTGTTAATGTTGTGCTGAAGATGGAGCCTGGTTGAGTTGTAATTGCATATGTAGATGGAACTAGTGCTGCTACAGAAGAGTAAACTATTCCATCTGAAGTTCTTAGAGCACTATTTACACCAAATCCAGCAGAAGGCGCCTGGGAATATGGAGAAGTAATCGATGCAGGGTAGGCTCTGGTAGCTTTGTTCGTGTAGTCTAGAGCTTCACCTGCCACAATAAGTCCAAAGGTATATATTTTACTTTATCAAATAGTTTAAACTTTTGGAAACAAAGAAAATGTACAGAATGTAACTTTGAAGTTCATGCAGAATAGATTTAAAGAGCTTCACATGCATATCAGCAGCCATTTTGGCTAGCAAGATGCAAAACCAAAATATTGAGGAACCACACGCAGGCACACACATGAATCTGTATGAAGGGAAAAACAGGAAAAAAAGAAAACAAGCAGATATTACTTTTTAGGAAATCATGCATGTTAAAAAGCAAAAAAAAAAAAATCAAACTATGAATACAGCATAAACATTTAAACTAAAACATACAAGTTTATATTCAGACAGAATTTAACAAAAAGCAATAAAAGGAGGGGAAAATATGATTAAAAGTTTGCAATCTATTAAATTAATCATAAGCATGCTTACAAAGCACATGCACAGCTTCATAAAAATAAATAAATATATGAAAAAGTTAAAGTATGCATAAAAGCCTCCATACTCACCAGTAGAAAGTTTGGCAGCAGTGAGATCTATAGCACCATCTGAAGATCCACTGAGGTAGTCATAGTTATTCTTGAAATCATAGGAGCATAGTCCTGCTTCTGTCAGATTTGTCTCAGAGATTGCTTCTTTTATACCATTAGTTCCTTTTACACCATACAGTCCAGCATTGTTATAGTGATCATCTTTGTAGCCAAAAGAGTTGTCAGGTTGGGTTGTAATAGGGGGCTGTGTTCTGCAGCTGCCTGTAAATGGTAGCTTGTAAATTACATCACAGCACACACTCCTCCTGCCAGCTGTGAGGTCTACTGGAATTCCATCATCCTCTACAACAGTGGTCACCACTTCTGGACTTTTACCAGACAAAGCTACCATAGCTCTCACTGGCCTGTAGTTTGACAAATCCATGGCTCCCGTGGGCTCTAGAGAAATAACAGGATGTCCATTGCTGACAACAGCTGGAGATGAAGTCATCGGTTGTTTTCTTTCAGAGGCCACAAGAGTTTCAAAGGAAAGATTAATGGGTATGTCTTGATCTGTAGATGCTTTAGGACTAACTATAGGCTGAGCTTTCACAGGCCTGTATACAATTTGTGATAATGGCTCAAAAGGTTTGTATGTGGTGAGAGGCAGAGGCAATGATGTAACAGGGCCCTGCAAATCAAGCGGCTTTTCTGCTGGACTCTTGTTATAGGAAGCAATGGTGGCTGTGCATGTGACTATTGTGATGCTGTCTGTGACAACAGACAGTGTTGTTGCAGGGGTGATCTCTGCACTGAGATTTACTATCTCAGGTTGCACTGCAGTGATTTGACGTCCACTAAAGTCTGTGGAAAAGGACTGTCGATATGATTCAGGTGGAGTTAGGTCCATTCCTTTCTCAGTCATCTTTATGCCGGCTTTGATAGTGCGTAGATCAATAACATCACTAGGATAGATAATTTTACCATTCTGTTTGGGCACAGGCTGGACTTTTGCTATGTCTGGTTGTATAGTGATTTCTACACTTGGTAGAGGGGATGGTGGAAGTCTTTCATGTACAACAGAAACAGTGGTCCTCTGGACCTCAGTAGTGACCACCTGAGTGACCAGACTAGGTAAGCTTTCAGGAGGCTGGCCTGAGGTGGAAATTGAAGACGAATACAAGTGACTCATACTTGAGACCACCTTTTCTGGTCCTCTTATCTCTTGGCTCTCTATGGACTCTTGCTGAATTTTAGTGATGGTGACTGGAGCCACAGATACACCCTGTGGAATGTCCTGTGTATTGGGAATTGAGGTTCTCCTGGCGTATGCCTCAGTGGTTATTATTTCCAGAGGATGGTCATATTCCGATGAAAAAGTCAATACCTGTGGTTTTTGTTCTGTTGAAGGAGGGGATTTACTAGTGTAGGGGACTTGAGCAGCATAACCATCCATAGGAACATCTTTTTCAGCTGGCATGTTTACTACTTGTCCAAATGGTAATGGTTGTTGCATGCTTATAGATTCTCTTCTTGTTGCAGAAAAGGCCTCTGTTGTAACTACTTGTGTGGGCATTTCATATTCAGGACAGATAAATGTGTCAAATGAGGTATATGATGGCTGTACCATGGATGATATGGATGTCCTTCTCCTACAGGTCGTCTCCTCATGTGTAATAATTGGCTTCCCTGTGATTGCCTGAGGTTGTGTCTCTGATGACGTCATTGAAGTTGTACTTAAATCCGACTCCTTTGTTATAACCTTTGTGGGCATTTCAGGTTGAAATGGTATAACCCCCAGTGGCGTTACCGACAGTGGCATACCTGCAGATGAAACTGTTTCATATTCCTGTGGAAAATATGTACCAGGTGGTACATCTGGGTATGTTGTATTTTGCTGAACGTCAGTTATGAGGGGTGATGGTAGCATTTCAGCAGTTGTAGGAGTTTGGTGAATTAACTCAGGTGCTTTAGATTTTGATTTGACTTCATCAGCAACGGTTATAGGATGAGGTACCGGAGCTACCACTGCTACCTCTGGCATTCTAATACCAGTCTCAGTTGCAAAACACTCCGTGGGAAATTCAACTTCTGTAGGAAAGGTCACTACTTCAGTCACAAGATTTGGGTCATGCTTAGATACCTGTTCAGTCATTATAGGCAGAGTTTCTAAAGACTGAATAACTTGTGGTGATAATGGAGGTTCAAAGAAAGTTTGAAAATCTGTAGACAATTCTTGATCTTTAGGGTGAATCACTGCTTCAAATATTGTGAGGGGCTCTTGAGGTGCAATACTCTCAGTCTTTTCTGGTATTGGTGATCTTATCTGAACTGCCTCTGTTTTAATGACATGAGTAGATATATCCTGTTCTTTGTGTTGTATTTCTAATTGTGATAAAACTTGGGGACTAAAAGTAGTCAAGGGTACTGTAGCTGACATATCTTGAACCACTACTTCATCTAATGGTATTTCAGGCTCCAGTGGAACTGAAGAAACTTCTGTCAAAGACTCTGGATGTACAGCTGCAATTGGCTTTAGTGCCTGTGGAACCAGTTCTCCAGCTAAATCTGATGGAGTGACTGTTCTGACTTCTGCGACTGTGCTTGGTTTTTGAAGAACAGGTGGTGTTGAGTGATCTTTTGCTACGGCTTGCTCTGTCATGGGTTGAATTAGACTCTTCGGCTCAAAGGATATTGTGATGTCTTCTGTCATTGTTTTAGGAGGTGGTAGTGGCAGAGCCATTGATTGCTGTTGCTGCACATATGGTTTCTTAATCGGAGGAGGTACAGTTTGTACCTGGATTGAAATATCTTGATCTGATGATAATGGAATTATATCAGCCACAGTGAATGGTGGCTGCACAGCAGAAGGTACTAGGTCTTGGACTTTGGCAGCCAGTACATCTGTGGTTGTCACTTGTTCTACTGGCACAGTTGGGGGCACAGTAATGGAAGGTGGATTTCTCACAGCAGGGACAGAGGCCCTCCGAACTGCAGCCTGAGTTAAGAATGCCTCAACAGATGTTTTCTGTTCTGATGGTGTTATCTTTACTTCTGACACTTTTGAAGATGGGATGGAACCTCGCCTAACAGGTGCCTGGACTGTTATAGGCTCAGTTGGGGACCCAGGTTCAGATGGAAGCGTGATCACCACATAGGTTTGTAGACACTTGGTGTGTCTTGGAGACACAGGGGACTTTGGAGATGTTGTGCCTAACTTAGACTCCACTGGTCGTGTCATGCTAAGTGACAAAGCATTTGGAGGTTCTTTCATCCTAGGCAATGTTGCTGCTTTGGGTGCAACCGGATGAGGAGGTGGCTTGACATTCTCTCCTGGCTTGTGACTGAAAACCAGTCCAGCTGGAATTGATATAGGCTTAGGCGGTATAGGTGGAGGAGGCTTCGGGGTTTGACTTGGAGCAGGTATTATGACAGAAACAGGTGCTACCGTTGCTGTAGCAGTTGTGGCTGGAGACAGAGCTGATTGCTTTGTATAAACTGCTGGCTTGGGTACAGCAATAGTAGGTGATGGACTTGGACCTTCAACAGGTTCTTCTCCGCTATGGAAAATGCTTGTCCCTATTACAGGTTTAGGTGGAAGTGGTGGACCTGAACCAGCTAGCACTGTTGACACCTTAGAAAATACTGGGGACACATCCCTACTGGGCATATCTGAACCAGAGTATGTAGTCATTTCACAACTACGTGTATGAGAAACTTCCTTCAGTCCTTTGGTAGCTATATCCTGTGTGGCTTGTTCAAGCAGGGATACACTTTCCACACTTGGCACTATGATGACTACATGCCCCTGTCTGGTTGGGGTTACTACTTGAGGTACAGCTGCACTGTCTGAATGTATGGCTTCCATTCTTGGCTGTATATCCACAATTACAGACTGCATTTGTGGTGGAGTAACTGTGGTTCCAGAAGCTAATGTAGATGGTGTAGAATCAAATTTCTTTGCAAGAGGCATCTCTGTGGTAGTTTCGGGTAATGACACAGAAGTAGACCGAGGCGGAGGTGGAGGTGGAATCTTCTTTTTAACAACAGTTGTTGATACTGGAGCTGACTGAGCTCCCTGGTCTATTTGTGCTTTAGCTGCTAGTACAACTGGGCTCATTGATGAAATGGCTGAATGTACAGGGACTGAGTGTACCACTTTTACTTGGGCTTGAGCTGGGGTACCTATGTGGGCTGAGATTGGTTGTGGGGTTTCTGTAGTAACTGAAGCTGTAGTTGAAACCAGATCAGGCATCTGGACTATGACTGGTCCACATAATTCCAGGTTTACAGAGGAAGAAATGTAATTTGCTGATGTTGGAGTTGATACAGCAATAGGCAGAGTTGTAACTTGGGAAGTAGCCTGGGCTGAGACAACAATAGATGCTGGGCTTGGTGCTGAGACTTGTAAAACAGGTGGAATATTAATGGGTACCTGAGATGGTGATGAAACCAAGTCTGGCATTTGGATGAGAACAGGTGCGGCAGCTGCCTGTATGGGAGGGGGAGTTGGGGATACAGTTGCAGGATAATTAATTTGAAGTACCTCAGATGTTTGAGTTTTGGATGGATCAGACACTACATCTGGTATAGTGACTATAACAGGGGTTGGCACTGATGAAGGGGATGGATGAGGAATTAAATTTTCACTAGATGGTTCTGCTGTTATTGTGTCAGATAAAGGGACCAAGGCTTTTGGAAGCGACTGCTCTTTAAATGAAACTGGAAGGGTTGGTGTTGATAGTGGGGTTGAATCTGATGATAGGGATGTTTGCGCCTGAAATGAAGATGTAGATGTTGCATTTGATGCCAAACTGGAATCTGGAGTGGCTGGTGAAGTTGGTGGTGAAACTGGTGATACAGGTGAAGGCGTTGTTATTAGTTCTGGAGCTGATATTGGAGTGGGAATTGGTTTTGGTTCTGGTATTTCACAGACCACACATATAGGCTCCAGATCAGTAGTTTCAGACAAAGGCAGAATTATTGATGGATCTTCTTTAGTCTCAGAGTCATCACTGGGAGTAATGTCAGAGGAAACACCTATTGCATAATCATCTGCAAGACTGTCATCCTCTTCCTCACCAGATGAACATTGGGTAATTTTAAGGTCTGGTATGGGGAACAATGCCTTTCTGAGTGCAGGATCTTGGGGAACCATAGGCCTAACAAAACTTATAGATCCACTGTGAGCACTGTGAGCACTAGGAGCAACAGTTACCTCAAGCCGCTTTGGGGGCTCAGAAGGACGTGGAGGTGCTGGTCGTTTCTTTTTCTTTAATGGGAACTCACTTAAAGTGTCCATGCCTTGAGGGGGTATATCACTTTGTTCTGTGTTGTGTGTCTCTTCTGTGGGTATGGTCACCACGCAACTCTCAGCCACTGAGAGTGGTTCATGGACTAAAGTGTCCAATGCAGAAGATTCCTTAGCTGTCTGGGCCTGATGAAATTCCTGCTCTATCATCATCAGTTCTTTCTTTTTCTGTATCATCTCCTCATAAACCTCCTCTGGGGATCTGAGTTTTTTAAGTGTTTGAGAGCCAGTATCAGTTTTGGGTTCTTCCTCTTGAGATTCACTTAATTTAATTTCTGGTTCCTCAACTAAAGATTCATAAAGATAGTCCTCTATTGCCATTCCACCATAAAGTGGCTCAACATCAGGGGGACTCTCTCCTGGAATAGCTTTTGTTTTCTGAATAATCTCTTCGTATGCTTCTTCAGCACTCTTTAATGATTTTGTCGCAATCTTCTTTTCTTCAAATGGGTCAGATGGTGTGTATGGTATGACTGTTGGTGAAGGTTTACTTCCTTTCTGTACAGCCTTTCTAATATCTGGTTCTGATTCTATACTGGCAGAGTACTCAGAGCCAGATACGGTGACTTGTCTTAGATCCTCTGTAGAAGAAGCATCTCTTGCTGGAGACAGGGGTTGACCATGTACCTTTATTTTCTCATCTTCAGAGGAGTCTTCAATAGTGGGGAGAGGATGGGTTGATTGCCTGTGTTTACCTTTGCGATGCTGTTTATCCCCACTTATTTTCCTATGACGGGGACTGCTATCACTGTCCTCCTCTAGAGATGAAGCTGACGTGGGTGATGATCCTGGAGTAAAGCTCGATGCCTGAACACTAGATGAACCTTTTGACAGAGAGTCTGTGATGCTCTCCACTTCTTCATCAGTACTTTGTCTTTGCCGTACAACAGGTGTGGCTTTCTTGAATGTAGTTTGGGGCATTGTTTCTGAAACATTTTGAGGTACTTCGGTATCCATTTTTGGGAAGACTGTATTCTGGGCTAGACTGTCCTTATTGGTGCCATCTTCTGCAGACAGAGGCTTGACAGTCACAGAAGCATTATCAATCTCTATATCCTGGATAACTTGTGTATTTGGCAATTTCTTTTCTTTCTCATCTTCTGATACAGACATTTCCTCTTCATCACCCATTCCCATTATCTGCTTTCGGATGAACTCATCATCTTCAATAGAGGAGTCAGCACTTTCAGTTTTGAGATCCTCACTGCTGGATGAAACAGTGCTAACCTTTAGAATCCTCCGTTGGACTTTAGGGGGTGGTGAAGGTGTGAGCTCACTTTCACTGCTCTCGTCTAGTGCTTGGACACTTAGGCGCCTTCTCTCAGATTTAACTTCCTCCTTTGCTGTCATGGATAGATCCACATTTGTATCATTTTTACTTGAATCAGTCACTTGCTCCTCACTCAGTTCCTGTAGGACAGGTATAATCTGAGGTTGATCTTCATCCTCCTCTGTTTTGACTCTGGTTTTAGTTGTCATTACAGGGACAACTATGTTTTCAACTTCAACCTGTTGTTCAGGTAAGGAAACCTTTCTTTTGTCAACTGACTCTCCATAGCTTTCTTCTTGGTCCTAAAACACACATTAAAAATATACATATTAGTATATACAGACATATATCTATCCATTTTCTATACCTGCTTAATCCTATACAGTGTCACTGGGGTATGTTGGAGCCTATCCCACTTCATAACAGGTAAAAGGCAGGGGTACACCCTGAATGGGTCGCCAGCCCATCTCAGAGCATTAGTATATACATTCCATAGATATAAGAAACAGAACTAAACTGTGATGCTATAGGAGGATTCATACTTAACAAACGGTGGTTAGGATATTGCAGAAGACACATAAAAAGCCTTAACATAATTTTGACCCCTGTTAAGTAAAGTAGTGTAACTTAAATTTCAGAGTTTAGCTGCAGAATGCATATTTTCACAAGATCCACATCAAAAACAAGACATAACTAATTTTCATTTCTTTCGAATTACAGGCTTTCCTACTATTAGAGGGAATATAATTTCTGTTGAATTATGGATGGGAGGTTTGTTGTCAAAAAATAATCTCAGCAAAGAAATTAACTAAATTCTTACATGGTTTAAAATAAATGATGCTATAAAATGAGTTTTAACCAGTATGGCTATAGCAAGAATAGTAGCAATACATCTCCACTACATCAACTTATTTTAAGTAAGCAGGGAAGATGTTATGATGTTAAACTGGTTTATTACCATTAGAAACAAAAAGACTTGATTCTTACTTTTATTATTATGCTTTCTTTAGATATTGGCCATGACTCCGGAGGTGAGGGAACATCAGTAATTTTTTCAGCCATTTTATCAACCACTTCTTTGCTGTCAGCCACTATGATGGGTTGTACTTCCACTGCCGACTGCTGTTCTTCTGATTTTGGTTGTGGCTCAACTTGCTGCAAAGACTTTGTTGGTTCTGTCAGTTTGATAGACTCATCAAACTGTTCCTCTGTAATTATGCGCCCTGGAAATGAGGGCCCTGTCTTTGTTTCAGTCTCTGCAACAGTTTCAGTCACTTCAGCATCTGCAGCAATAGAGGATATGGATATGTCTTCAGCCTCATCCACTTGAATAGAGGACGCTGCAGATACAGCTGCTTCACCTTCAACTCCTACAGGCCCAGGTTTAGATTTTTGAACTTTGGTAGATTCTGCCATGCTGACATCCTTTTTCTCTTGTTCTTCTTCCTTTTCTATTGTTGTAGTCTCAGAAATCTTGATGTCTGACTCTTCAGCCTTTGTTATTTCATCTGAAAGTTGTGTTTCACCTTCCAGTCCTACAGGCCTAAGTTTAGATTCTTGAACTTTGGTAGGTTCTGGCATGTTGACATCCTTTTTCTCTTGTTCTTCTTTCTTTTCTATTGTTGTGGTCTTGGAAATCTTGATGTCTGACTCTTTAGCCTTTGCTGTTACATCTGGAAGTTGTGTTTCCATTACAGTAGGTATAAAGGATTCTGGTGGCAAGGGCTGTTTTTCTCCTTTACCAGGTGCAGCCTCTGCTGTAGTGAGTATAGGTGTTGTCTCAAGTTCATTTTGTGTGGAAGGTTTGGTAGCCATGGTTTTTATTGTGACAGATTCAACCTTTGCTTTTGTTGTAGGAACTTTTGATACTCTTTCGGTAGATGCAGTTACAGGTTGTGGTTTTGTGGCTGCTGTGGGCTCTACTTTTGCTGAGATAATTTTGGGTTCGGGCATGTTGGTTGCAGGTGTAGCCTGGATCTCTGGGATGGCAGGCACAGGTGTCGGTTGAGACATTTTTCCTGAGTCTCCAAGCTGTCCCAACAAAGCTCTTTGAGTCTGGCAGTTCAAACACAGCCATTCCTTCTGTAATTACAGAAAAAAAGAAAGAATAATATGAGAAAATACAATATTTTTCATTTGGCATGGCAAATCTTTGGTATCCTAGTCCTGTTGTTTTATCAAAGTTATGATATCCATATGTATTTTTCAATACCTTTAAAATATAAACAGAAAATGCAGAAAGATAGCTTTCTAAAGATTACATGGAATACAATTCTAAATAATACCAGAACAAAAAATCCTTGTGGAACAGTCTGTTTGAAAACATTTAGTAATAGCACAATCTGATCATGTGATTGCAAAGTCTTATGGCCCTTTACATAACTAAAAGATTTTGCAAATATTTTAAGTTCATTCTTCCATCTACCAGCATTTTGATTAGAGTAGCAGTAGTAGCTAGTGAGCTGATGTAAACATAGAGCAGAATTGAAGTGATCTCCTTGGCAATTCAGAAATGTCTAAAATTTAAAACCATTTCAAATTTGACAGCAATTGCAGTTCTACAGCCACTTTTACTTTTTCCAATTTTCTGAATCCTCAAAAATAATAAACATGCTCTGTTTTGAGGTAGATCACACTACTGAGTTTTTGCCTATAGAGTCACACAGATATTGTATAGTTGTCCCAACAGTGCATGGTTTTGATTTGAATACATATTATCAAATGTTGATCATTATAGGTTATTATAGTGGGGCTTTTTTAAATCAATATTACTATTTACTTGACACTTGAACACTGCCCGAGTCACTAAAAGAAAGCTGAAAAGTTCTGGTTCACAGGCCATGCTAACAATGAAAAGATCTCAACACATTCTCAGCAAACTAGTGTCTCAGTATGAAAAGTGAACAGAACTGAACAGAAAAACTGAACAGAAAAAAAAAAACATCAAAAAAGAAAAAAATATTAGTAGTCTCATAAGTTTTTGTATCACTGATTCAAAAATTGTCCACAGTCCATTCAAATACTTTCTGTTTTTAGCTGCAATAAATTTATTATCTAAATTCCATGTCTGTAATAGTGGAAATTTGACTGCAAGGAGAAAACATAAAGTTCTTCTTTTTAATCAGCGATGAACATTCCAGCGGCATACAAGTTCAGCAAGATAAAGTTAACATTATCAGTGCGAGTTCTGATCATATGAGAGAGACTCGTTCAGGATCCTGGAAGTCTAGATTTAATCTTTCTTGACAACCTCCAGCTAATTAATACAGTTTTCCCAGTTATCTAACTGTGTTAAAATTGTCATGCTTCTAAGAACTACCAGTCCTAGTGATGTGTGTCTTTACTGTACCTTGGCACATCCACCCAGTAGCTAATGTTCTTTTGATTGTTTGAATCAGTATAAGTGTGGAAGAGGAACTGAATGGCAACAAGAAAACTGCAACTGATCAGGTATCAGATATGTCCTCCTTCGAGACACAGTAACCAAAAATGGGATAACAGACACTTAAAGCCTCATTCTAAGTAATATGAGTGTAGTACAATACTCAAATGTAGTTCTATTTTCTAGAATAACTTACAAAAATTATCAAATTACATTCATTTTTACTTTCACCAAAATTACACCAGTGCTGCCTAAAACATTCCTATATGTCAAGTTTTGGGTCATTTTTAACATTTGTACCAATTCAGATAACAACTTTAGATTTTCCTATTATTTTTCCTTTCTTTTTTTATTTATTGGCTATTTATGTTCCACAAAAAATTTCATACATAGCCTTGTCAACCACATCCTACTGCAGAGTGAGTTTTTACCAAATATTTGCATATTTACCATGATATTATCAATTTAACATTTGCTTAAAAGGGCATCAAAAGACATTATATTTTTATATGGTCTTAAAAGTGAAGTGAAAAAGAAAAAAAAATATTAACAAAATTATTCTCAAAATCAAAAATTAAGGCACTTTCTTTTCCATATGGTGCTGTGCTATTTCAAAGATTTCATACTGGACCAATTCAGCAAATTGTCCCCCTCATTCCAATTCCATCAAAAACAAGTCAATAAGCCTTAAAAAAAAAGAATGTCAGACAAAAGAATTTAATAAACCAAACCAATTAATGAACAAAAAACTATGACTGGTCAATCAACACATAAAACAAAACAGTCCATTCCTAAATGTTAATTCAATTAACATTTAGTGCACATTTCTGAATACAAGCACTGATGGTCTAAGTGTGTACATGTTCTTCATATATTTGCTGCAGTTAGCACACTGACTTTTTCTCGTTTGCTCATACATTTTAAAAATGTTGCAGTGGTAAAGCAAGAGTAAATTAACCCTAAAAACTGTTCTGATTACACATAAAATTGATTTTGATAGTGTCAATCATCTATGCCTCTCTCATTTATTCAATCTCTATACCTGCTTATTGCTGGAGCCTATCTAAGCACTCTTTGAGCAAAAGGCAGACCTTGGACATTTAATGAGTTATTTGCAAGGTCACGCATAGACAAACAACCACACCTCCTCAAATTCACTCATATGGGCAGTTAATAATCACAATTTTTTCTCTCTCTACAGATAAAGAATCTCCACTGGGCATTAAATTGAGAACTTTCTTGCTGTAAGACAACGGTGTCAACCAGTAAACCACTTCATATTATTATAACCCCTAAAATCACTTTGTAAATAATTTTATGAAAATACAAGAAATTTATCAAATGTTAATCATGTTAAGACTGTCCAGTCCTCAACAAAATACCTTCAATTTTTTTAAAGATGACAATGATAGGGAAACAAAACAAAAATGAAAATAAATTACAGTTGGCAGATGACAGGTTTTAAGTATTTGATTGTGTAAATTATTTAGATATGAGAAAAACTATCCAATTCAATTTGTTATAAAGAGTTGATGCAATTAAAAACACACACACACAACCAAACAAACAATGTTTTACTTACTGAAGACCAAAATATAGGTATAACACATTTAGTTTTGCTGAGTAATACCACAGGAATAGTAGTTATATAATTTCAGTTAGCCCACACAAACTGTACTGGAAAACCAACACAAATCACACATAAATATTTGTTATGA
This sequence comes from Zenarchopterus dispar, assembly GCA_028564865.1. NCBI lineage: Eukaryota > Metazoa > Chordata > Actinopteri > Beloniformes > Zenarchopteridae > Zenarchopterus > Zenarchopterus dispar. The sequence goes on along the minus strand of JAOWBL010000021.1, from coordinate 9,663,124 downwards.
ATGCAATGTTCACTAAAAGCTTGTGGTCTATAACGTTAACAAACCCACTGTTATAGCAACATACCTATAGACGGCAATAAAAATGCTTACCTTGCAGAAGAGCTATTTTTTTAAGGAATGCTATTAAGGCTATTTTAATTGTTCTCCTCTTAGGACATGTTTTCATCACATGTAGGCTCCATTATTGGACTAAAGAGGAAGGGAAGGCAAAGGCTGTCAACAGATAAAGCAGCATGTCCATACAAGCAGCCTAGCAGACCAAATCACAGCAATGCGCTTCCCTCTGCAGAGCCAGCAAGAGGCATTCTAATACAGGACAGAGGGGGAGATTACAACACGCACATATCCTGTTGAACACCATGAAATTTTAAATGCTTTATCGATGAGATTATGTATTACAGTCTATGCAAATTAAATACAGTGTCATTATTAAAAGGAATGGCCACAAGAGCACCATAATGTTCATGCACTTTATTATGGGGGGGTGGGGGGTGGGGGGGGGTGTGACTGAAAACACATACTTGTTTTTGATGAGATTTCTAGTGGTGAAGGATGTTATAATAAAAATAATTAATCATTTTTAGGCACTAATGTGTGAAGCTGAGTAGGTGCTGTTCTCTACTATTTGTCATGCCCATGACTGCTCTTACTGCCCAACTGTTCAGTATATTTCATCATGGTTCCTATAAACAAGGCCACAAAATTACTCCTTTAAGCATTTTAGCAATCATACTTTACTGCCTGTCATTTGTTTAGACACTTCTAGAAGAACTTTTGATATAACTTTGGTATACATATATACCATAAAAACATAGCATGGAAAGTGGAGGACAAAGATGAATATAAGTAAAATCATTTTACAGAAAATATCATTTTTTATGAATAATGTGATATTTAATGAAACAATATTACCTTACTTGTGGGAAAACTAACACTGATACATCTAGTTTGACAAAAACTCAGATGTTTGTGTAGTGTATCTAGTGGTTCAGTCGGGATTACAATAATCCTGTTTGCTCCAGCAGTAACAATACCTCAGTGGAACAATTCACGATTGTATAAATCTCTAAATGATTTAAACCTCACCCTCCATTATCCTCTGCCATTTTTACCTATCAGGTCAGATAATGCAAGGTATATATACATGTAACGTTAATGGTGTGGTCAGTCTGTTAAAATAATAGTACATTCAGTCTTTCCAGACAAATCTTCTTCTAGATTCATTTAAACATGTATCATACTTTCTACCGCCATGACACTGAACAACAAATCAATCAAGTTATATCATTTAAGACCCTATGTGTTACAGTTTTATCACAGAACTGTCACCAAAGCAACTCATATTAGCCAATGTGAAAGACTCATAAGTGACATGAAAAGAACTTCATATGGTCTAGCCTATTACTCTTGTCACTGAGAAAATCACAGCAAATTTGTCTGTCTCTGATCATCTCAACAACAATTAAATATTGATGTGAAATATAGTCCTACATAGATTATTGATCAAATGTTTTACAGCAAAACAAATTTTAGGCTTCATAAAGTCATTCACCAATATAAGTACAATCTATGGGGAATACACTATATTTTAATTAAAATTTAAACAATGCAAAATCACAGTTTTTTTACGTAAAAATGTATTCCTGAAATTTTTTTGAAAAGAAAAAAAAATCTGAATTTATTCCTGTAAATCTTATTAAATTATTAATAATCCACCCATGCATTTGTGCAACCAACTGAAAGTTAAATTCAGCCACAATAACTGGCATATTCCAACTTAATCTCTTATTTTGGTTTCATACAAGACGCCTGGTCTCCTTGTCTGTTTTTGTGCACTGGGTATCCAGGAATGCTAGCCCTTTTTTTATTTAAATAAAAAAATACTTTTGTTTGCATTCCTCCTTGTTTCCACCCTTTGGGTCTTCTCTGTCTGAATCCGGACACCTGACACTATCTTCTCCAGTGTCACCATTGTATGTTAAAGTGCACCACATATAGATCTGGGTTGTTTTTTGTTTTTGTTTTTCTCCAGACTGCTGTTGGAAAGTGTAATCAAAAAGCAAATCTGGCCAGTCAAACATAATACTGGCACAATTAGACATGTCAGTCTCGTGGAAAGCATAAAGACCATGGAGTTTTCTGTATTGATATCTGATACACTACCATACAGTGCACAGAGCAGCCAGTCCAAATGAAATAAATTCATTATAAGAAATATAATCCTTATTACTACACACCACGCCCTCAAGTTCTGGCAAGTCCCTGTTTTCTGTCATAACTATGAAAATCCTCGCACATCCCTGTGCTTCTTCTCTGTCTCCTGTCCTGCCATATCCACAGGATGTTATTACAGCTAACACGGAACATGCTCCTGTATGCCAACCAGCAAAATTATGTACCTGCCATGACTATTATGAAAATAAATTACATAAATTAGTGATAATCCCAAGTTTTTGCTGTTTGTAAGGTCTTCTTTTATAGCCACCTCAATAGCTTCATCAGAGTCAGACCACATGTACTGATGGCTTATGTGAGTCTATAAATTTTGCCTGTTTGTAACTGTAACTTCAAAGGAAAAAAACTTTTTTAAAATATTCCACGTTTTTGAAACCGTTCCAAAATTGCTGAATTTACTTTAAGAAAAGAGGAAAAGGGTCAAATTAGGATAAAGTACAATTGACAACACAAGATACATAACCTCTAAAATAAGACAGGTTATCCTTGTTTAGGTTTTTATTTACAGCTTAGCAGTCAAGCTCAATTAATGTACTAGGTAGCTAAAGTCACAACTAGCCATTTGTCTTAAAAGACTGCAACTGGCAAGCAAGAGCCCTCAGATGCCCTCAGATCTGTAAGGCTATAGTTTTCAGCCTTCCTTGTGTAATAGTATTGTACAGACTCAAGATGAAGCATGATTACTAGCTGTTGTCAAGCAAAGCAAAACATTTTTTTTTTGTGTGTGTGGAAAAAACCTCATGATTCCTAACTATTTCAAATCAATTAATAAATTTACTTAAATATGACACAGCATTGAAAATTAAAAGGTAGCAATTTTAGTATATGATATGCAATATGCATATTATGCATCCCAGATATGCATGGCATTCAGCTGCATGACACCTCCTTTAACCTTCTACTTCTAAATCAAATAAGCCAGTCTGCCAGAAGAAAAACAAGAGCAAAAATGTATCTAGTTGGCAAAAGGCAGACCTAACCCAATCACACCCCCTCCAGCGTCAGCCACTGCGTCTCAATGACTCAGTCTCAGAGCCATGCATCAGAGCTTTGAGGCTTGGAAAGTCGCCACCATCCTTTTGTCTAATTAAATCTGTTTTATGAGTAAAGAGCAGCGAGCTACGGGAGAGGCTGCTCCACATGATTAGCCTTTGAGCTGGATTACCAGACCTTCACAATTACAAGCAGTCAGGAAATTAGCTCCAAACACAAAGGTATTCTGCAAAGCCAGATATAAATAATTGCCTGGTTTACTTTATTTCAAGCAAGAATCTATGTGTATCATCCAGAGATAACACTGAAACTTTTTAGACTGTGTCTAGATATTTTACTCATACTACTAACATTTGTTCCAAGGTTCTTATTGATTTTATGGCACATGCGTTTGGCTGAAGCTAAGTGTACTAATACACTTGCTTTCAGCAGCCCCCTTACAGCTCCTCTCCTCATATATCAAGCCCTCTGATAATAGAGAATCTTGACCTACTAATCTGTAATAAGCAGAGTGCTTCATTCTAAAGAAATGCATCTTATGCTTTTTCCAGTCTGACAACTGGTGCATCAGCAAACCTGACTGAAAGCTGTGACTTGCATTTAAATAGCACCATATTTTTCTTTTTTTCAAAGGAAGTCACTGCAGTGTAGAAATAAAACTGTCAGCACTCTGACAAAAGTAAATGTAATAATTCAATCTATTATTAAAAAAAAAACCCAACATGTTAATACAATCATGATATTAAATCGATTAAAAATAGAGTCATTGCTCCATTGTGAAGTAGTCCAATGGCTACACTGATACAGTTGGGAGATTGCTACATATTCAGTTTTTCCAATGGCTGGTTTTAGTGTATTGTCTAACAGAGGTTGTGGTAACCTATTAAGGATGCAGCAGGTATGCTGTGCACAGTCGTTTCTCTGTGTTTCTATTTTTGAATCTCTCATTAGGTGTACCAAGGGGATGTATCTTCTTTATTGTTGGACCAAGAGTCTGTGGTTGCCAAGTTAACAACAGAAAACTTCTCATAGATTGGGTTCTTTCTTTTTTAGAAGAGTTTTAAATATTATATTATTATGAATTCCTTCAATCTCCAATTTTTAAGAAGTGCATCAAAAAAACATCAGAAGTCCTTAAAACTTTTTGAAGCTCTAGAATTACCATTTAAAACTTAAAAGTTGCCTAACAGTATCCGGAGACAGCTGCTCTAGGACCTACAGGGATAACTACTAACTACTGTGCGTTTGTTTGTTTATTTGTTTTTTACAGTGATTATTTATAATATCACTATATTTTTATTGTGAACACATATTTCCTTTCACAAAGTTAGATTTGTAAAATTTGCATTGGTTAAATAAAACACACAAATATTGTACAAATTTGCTGAACAATCTGCTCTATTTACACACATAATCATTTACTAGCCAAAAGATTCATGTGACATCAAATATGTTTTCATCTAAAGGTTAAAATAACTCACCAGTGATATATCCTGTTGCCCCCGAACTTTACCTAACAACAGCCATGCTCATTAGTTTCTGTGTTTAAGCTTAACCAATACTTAGATGAAGGACAAAGAAGGCAGTTTTCATGATATAGCTCATTCAAGAACCAGTCAATAATTTGCCTCTGTAAAACATGGACGCTCTGTCAGACATCAAAGCTGCATTGCAGGTCATTATGGCCAATGCAGACTCAATGCCCTTTATTTTCTTTTTCTTTTTACCTTTTAAAAGTGACTTGTATACAATACCTATGTTTACACTGGTTAGGTCATGGAGGAAACAATATAGATAACTAAGCCTAGGTGGAAAGGAATAAAAATAGTTGCTTTTTGCAAAGAACAGATCTACTATTATAGGGTCCTATTTCCATTACTGCACTGACAATCCTCCTTAGTTTTACCACATTATGTGTACATTTATACTGCCATTCATTCAGTTAGTTTATAAAAAGTAAGTGGCTGTAATGGAAGGTCAGAGTCCTTGTTATTCTTGAACTTGTGAAAGACAAAACATAGGATATTATCAAACCCACTGCTTAGAGAAGCATGCTTAGAGAACAGCAAATAATAAGGCATATTTTAAAGCAGAAAAGAATGAAGAACACTTCCTCCATTACATCTTTGAGGGTTATATGAGTTCTTAAAAATGATACAATTATCAGGTGTGTGAAGTTACCATGTTGATCTGTACATACAAGAACACACAATAAACACCCTGGGAGTACACTGCTATCATATTGCTCAGGAAGGAAACAGTTTCTTGGAAACAGGAAACAGTTTCTCTGTGTCACAGAGATAAAAGGTGCTTTGTTCTGGAAAGTGCAAATTAACCCTGGAACAACAACAAAAGATGGTGGGTAAAACCAGGAAGAGAGTATCATTACTGCGAGTATAAGACCATCTGAACCTTTAACAGGGGAAAGGCTATACAGCAAGTGAAAACCACTGCTCCAAAGCCACCATAAAAAAGCCAGATTACAGTTTGCATCTGAACATGGGGGACAAAGATACAAATTACTGTAAGTATATCCTGTGGTCTGACTAGACTAGAGGGGAACCTTGCAGGCTTCAGAACACTATCCCAAACATGAAGTTTGGTGGGGTTAGATTCACCTTGTGGATCTCTTTTACTGTAGGACGGACAACTGGCCAAAATGACTCACCAAAATGACAAGCAGTGTGAGAAAATAAGATTCCATGTACAACACTGAAGCAAGATATCAGACAAGTTAAAATATCTTTCAAATTTCAACTATACTAGTTCTCTGAGGAGGAATAAGCCAAAGTCCCAGCAAGATATTGTGAGTGCTTGTAAGCTTGTGGAGGACTGCCAATGGTAGTCAAAATGTTTGAAGGAAGTTGAACCATTTAAAAAATTCTCTCTCACATTATTCCTAAGTTTTACAATTTATTATAAAATGTTAAAGTAGTACTGGTGTGTGTGTGTGTGTTTTTTTGTTTTTTTTGTTAGAGACTGGGCACGGTTGAGGAGGTGGCTCAAGGGCTAGCTGCTGCACACCTGTTCCTGATCATGGTTAAAACTGCATATAAATGGCATATAAACACCATATAAACTCTTCGGTATGCTTGCTGACAAATTGTAACCACTTTTAGTAGATCGTCCCCGATCTGTTTTCAAGAACTCTAACTCTCTAGTTTCATCTCTCCAAGCGTCTCAGTGTTCCTCTTTTCATCCCCAGCTCTCCTGCCTTGGGTTCTCCAGCCTCCACTATTGTCTGTCTGTACCGCCAGCCCTGCCATGTGTCTTCTACTTGTGCCACCAGTGCCTCAGCTCTCCATTTCACCAGCCCCATGGATCATCTAATTAAATCAACTTTCACTTTTCTACTTCTGTCTCAGTCTCTGCATTTGGGTCCTAATCTAAGCCCACACATCACAACTGGGATATTTTATTACTAAATAGAAGCAAACATTTGAGTGCAGCTGAATGTAGGGAATTAGATGTAACACTAAAGCAGCTAATCACTAGGCAGAAAAAAAGCAATTATTCAACTGACTAAGAAGGTACCTCAATGCTGTATACATGGACACTGAAATGCTTGGAACTCTATATATCAACAGGACACTAAGCACCTTCAGCAAGAACTCTATGGGACTGTGAAAAACAACCCTAGAGATCAATTCGAACCATTTCCAAAGGTTACCATTGAGTGCAATATATACCAAGGAGAGTGTCTGTCTCTACTGTTGTTCCACATTGACCTGAGCCCCCTCAGTCTGATCATCAAGAGAACTGGGTACAGATAACATTTCTGAAGTGCAAGAATGATCAGCCACCTCCTCTTGAAGGATGGAGTCAAACTGTATGCCTTACTCACTGAGTCACAGTAATGACACATAGGTGACATGGAAACATGTATTAGCCACTTCCCTGTTTGACTGGTGCTTCTGCAGACTGTTGAAAGGGCTATATTTCACACAGAGTCATGTCAAGAAACCCCTCTAAAGTCCAAAGTCCTCTGGATTGTACAGTAAAGCAATACGTTTAGACACATTATTAAATAAATGTGAGTTAAATACTCAAAAGCTAAAAAAGAAGAAAGAAATATATTTTAAGCCAAAAATATAGTCACATTTTTAGAACTGACTAGAGGAAATAGAGAAAATGTCTTGTTAGTCAGACAGACTTCTAGTCAGCATCACACACATGTGCCCTACTTTATCAGACAACAGTCACTCACAGGCCTGTAATGGCAACAGCTGAAGCAGAAAAGGCAAAGGGGAGAAACAGAATTTATGCTAGCGCTATCAATGCCTGAAGCAGCATCCTCCCCTTTCAAACCTTAAAATCCTTTTCTTTCTCTGCAAAGAAGAAAAAAAGAAAAGGATTGCAACTTCTGAAAAAGCCACACATGTTCATGAAAGAACTGACAAACAGAAAGCAGGCACAGGGCAGGAGTAATTATGGCAACTTTTTCAATCTGGTTGTGTTGAGGCCAGACTGTTTCTCCTCTGAAATGGCATGAAACTTTGCTGTACACACGGCAACAATTGTACTTTCTTCCCCCATCCCACTTCTATACTTAGGCTGTCTTGCTCCTCTGGTGTCAATAATGAAATGTGAGAAGTGCAAATTACATCTAAAAACATCAACTGGTGTTAGTTCTCCAGAAAAATGTCTGACCCGGGTTCAATGTGCAGAACCCTTATGTGTCTGTCTGAAAATAAACTATGGTGAAAATAAAGAAAGAACAAAAGCTGCAGTACATAGATAATTGTTACTTCTGAGTAAGTTATCCCTTTTTTCTTATAGATGAATTTAAACCTCAAATACTACTTTGACTTTGAAAGAAAGCAGGAATAAAAGGAAGTGGGTCAAACTCTTTTAATAAATGCCACTGTTACATCTTTTGTGCCTTAAAAATCAAGACAAAGTGTCTTGGGAAAGTGCAAGCAGCTCAGACAAAATATTAAAAAATCCAAAGAGGGGAATATTAATGTACCTCGCATGGAGTGATGAAAAGTGTACCACACAGTAATGCATCATACAGTAGCTGAATGTTTAGATTTGCAAAACAGATGCTTGAGTATTATTGCTACCCACATGCAATGAAGAGGAGATGGATGAATTACAGGGAGCCACTGATCTCTGAGACAGCAGATGGCCTTAAATGTTTGGTACAAATGTACTCCACCATGTTGTGATGGGCCTAATCCATTTCACCTCTACTTATTGACATATCAGAGGACTTTACCATCTCAAATCTCTCACGAGATTTGGAAATTCCCTGGTCCCTGTCTCCTGTGGCAGTAGATCCCATCTCACTAATGCTGTTGCACAACCCTCAATCATTGCTTTTAATACATTTTCAGTGCTGTCAGTCTGCCAAATGGTTATGTAACAAACTCTGGCCTGTCCAGCTGAAGGAAAGCCACAACAGTCAGCAACCGTGCAGCCTGTTATTGGGCATGTTTTCAGAAACCTCTGAATGTATATTATTAATTCATAGATTAAGAGGGATTAAGTTAGATGCATGTGCTGTTCAAAGTCAAAGTTTGACAACAGTTTTAATAGTGGTTTCCTTAATTTTATCTTTGCTGCAAGCTTTATTTAAAACTCTGCCATACTTTCAAGAAAATTCAAGCAACAGAGAAAAGTGCCACATCATTTGTCCTCTGTTTTAAATGGGAATTAAAGGCTGGATGACAATTGCTCTTCATTGTAGCTGCTAGTGACATGCAGCCATTATAATTCTACCTTGAACAAGACTTTCACACAAAAACTAACAGGAAAACACAAATACTAAGCAAACTATGCTCATGATTAAGTATGTTCAAATTTACATTCACAATCTGTAATAACATAAATCTCATTCATATACTCAGATGTCTATGTGGCATGAGCAAGCCTATAGAGATCTTATGTTTCCTATTATATGACATGCAGCTTTAGTTTTGACTAGAAATTCATTTACGCACTAACAGAGCTGATTCTGAATCTGTTCAAAATTTGCTAAAAATGACAAAGCTGGAAGGAGATGTCTTGTTGTGCTTTTTACTTTCTGCACTGTAACTTTCCTTCCTTGTGTTATATGTATATATTTTGGGCAAGTAAAAGGCCTCTAGACTGATGAAGCACAAAGAACAGAACAAATCAAGTTATACTGTCCCAGGGAAAGCCCTGCTCCTCAAATGCATTAGTAGTAGTATACACTTTTGTTATGCAACAACATCAACATGTAGCATATTTGAATGATGTCACCCAAGGGGTTAGTTTGGTGCATCTCAGACAAAAAAAGTACTTAATTGGTTTGCACTTTATTCCTTTCACTGGCCAAAACAGCATTCACTTTAGATAGGCACCAAAAATAATGGTTTAGGTAGAACATGACAAAAAGTGCTGCAATAAAGTACAGTTTAACCCTGGAGAACCCAACAACCCTCTTTTTTTTTTTTTTACATTGGGTATCAGCAAAAAATGGTGGTCAAATTTGACCCCGTGGGTGCATTATACCAATTGCACTAATACTGTCCAAACAGAAAAATGCTGTGTAAATGCTGTGTTCCTTATTCTCTGGATGGTGTAAAAAATGTGTATATGGACAAAGTACTCCACTGCTCTACTCTAGAGCACTTATATCCATGCTTAGATGCCATTTATTAGAACTGGCTTTGAAAACTGGTTTCTGTTGTTAGAGTAATACCAAAAAATTAAAATCCTACTCAATGAGAAATAAAAACTGACATTTTTTTTTCAAGGCAAAATGTGACATTTATTGCACTTACCGCTTCTGTGTGAGGCATGGGGTTAAATCCACAAAGGTTGCAGACGATGCCCTTGCATTCAGTACAGGTGCTGTAATTGGGACGATCCTTGGAGCTCATGTTGAGTTCAACTTTACAGAGTGGGCATGTGGACACAACTGTTTTAGGAGTGACCTTCACCTCCTCTGTGGATTTTAGAGTTTTTGGTAAATCTTTCTCTACTTTTTCCTGTGCTGAAGCGGAAGCAGGTTTCACCTGCTTAGGCGTAGCAGTTGGCTTGGTATCCTTTGCAGGAGTTATCTTCGGAGAAACTGGAGGTGTAGCTTTGGCAGAGATGGATCCTGTTGTGGACGTCTTCCTTTGAGCAGGAGGTGTAATTTTTGGTTCATCCTGAACGGCTGAAGTTATCATTGTAGATGCAGAACTTAAAAAAGATGAACCAAAGCCAAACATCTTCCCGGTCACTGATTCAGTAGACTTTGCTGTTGCAGGTTGTGTTTTAGAAGCACCAAAGCCAAAGAAGCCTCCAGATTCCTGCTTATTAGGCTGTGCTGCTGCTGGAGCGGATTTGACAGGTTGAGTCATGGATTTTGATGGCTGTTGCGGCAATTTGTCAGTTTCTTCTTTTGCAAGTCCTGTCTTTATGTCTGCTTTTGTAGTAGAAACCTGTGCTGCTGGCTGTTTTCCAGCCAGTTCCTGCTGTCCAGGCACATCTCTGCCTTGTGCTTGTTCAGTACTTGCAACCACAGGAACCTTTTGCATAGAACCTCTGGCCTCAGGTTTCAGAGGTTCTTTTATGTGTGCCGCAGCTTGTTTGGATTCTTTTTGGTTGTCCTTGTCTTGTGTACGCTTCTCTGTCTGATCAGCAGAAGGTTGAGGAACCTTGCTTGGCAAAGACTGTGGTTTCTCAGCAGCAGGTGCAGTGGACTCTGAAGCTTCCAGGGCTCTCTTCACCTGGCAGTTTAGACAAAGCCATTCCTTTACCTGAAAGAAGTGCAGTGAAACTAACAGTTATTGAAAAAAAAGCCAAATTACATGTTTTGACAGTTATATTAAGGAGTCATGATTATAACAGAGGACCTGAATATTTTCATTTCTAATAATGGGGAGTGCAGAAGATAAACATGTCATAATCATATAGATTCATTCATAAAAACACATTTTATATAGTCTTATAATATTGTTATAGTTATAAAATTGTTTTAAATTCTACAGCTAACAAACTACTAGGATAAAGGGCAAAAGTGAATATTTCTGTCTTCAACTGATCACAAAATAAGACTAAGTTAGAACAAAATTTACTCTTGCTGAGAGAAAAATATACCTCTGAAATATTTGGAAGTGAATCAAATCCACACTGGTTGCAGACAGTAATTTTGCATCCTGTGCAAGTGTTGTAGTTGGGGGGGTCTTTGGTGCCCACATTGAGTTTGATTTTACAAAGTGGACAGACAGACTCATCTGTCTTTGAAGCACGTTGAGTTTCTGCCGGTGCTTCAGGAAGGTCTGACAGTATTTTCTCAGTTTTGACTTGTTTGGCTGAAGGAACCTCATCCTGTTGTGGTTTATCTGGTTTCTTCTCCTCAGTTTTCTGCGCAGAAGTTGGCTTGCCATCCCTGGCTGGTGATATTTTTGGAGAAGCTGTCGGTGTAGTTTTGGGAGTGATTTTGTCTGTAGCAGACATTTTTCGTGGAGTCGGTGGTGTAGTTTTAGGTTCATCCTGGACAGCAGAGGATATCAAAGTGGATGCAGAGCTTAAGAAAGACGACCCAAAGCCAAACATCTTTCCTGTCACAGACTCTCCTGACTTTGCTGCAGTAGGTTGTGTTTTAGCGCCACCAAAACCAAAGAAGCTTCCTGACTCCTGTTTTGCAGACTGAGCTGATGGTGGTACAGATTTCGCTGGAGAAGTCCCAGTTTTTGGAGGCTGTTTTGGGAGTGACTTTCCTGTTTCCAGATGTGACGGAGGAGCAGATTTAATAGAAGGAGAAATGGCCTCTGGCGGTTGTTCTACAGACTTCTTTCCTGCTTCTGGTGTAACCAATGGAGCAGCAAGCTGAGAGGAAGTATTTACAAGAACTTTTTGAGTCTCTTGCTGGGGTAAGTCTGGCTGACCTTTGGTAATCCCTGAAGATGTTTTTTGTAAAGCTGGTGAAATGTCAGTCTTCGATACAATTGGTGAAACAGTTTTTTCAGGCACTGAAGGAGCTGTGGTGGTAACTGGTCCACTAACTGCAGGAGGTTCTGTTTCTTTGACTGTAGTAATGTCTGCAATCTGATTACTGGGTTCGCCTGGCTTAGGAATGTCTGCCTGAGAGACTGGAATTGGGCTTTCTTTCTTCTGTATCGGGACAGGGACCTCTTTGCTTGGTGAAGACTGTAGTTTTATCATTGGAAGGCCAGGAGGTTCAGAAGCCCCAAGTGCTCTCTTCATCTGGCAATTAAGACACAGCCACTCCTTTACCTGAAAAACAAAGATAAAATATAACCGCATCATGAGTTGTTTATAATGAACTCCCAATATGTACTTTGATTTGTTAGTGTAAATAATTATAACTTACAATAAATCAAATGTACACCAGTACAGAAAAAGGTGGCAATCTAATCTAATCTAATGGCAATCTAATATAAATATAGAGTTGACTGATTTGGTTGGTTGTAAACTTATCAAAAGGCACAATGGGAGTAATAACTATACATGAAACTGGCTCACATTATTTCTGTCATCTAATTACCTGTGCTAGATTAGGCATAGGACTGAATCCACACTTGCTGCAGACAGTGGTTTTGCAGTCAGTACAGGTGTTGAAGTTGGGAGGAGTTTTAGGGTCCATGTTAAGTTCCACCTTACAAAGTGGACAAGTAGACTGACCCACTTTGGGGGCAGTTTGGGGAGTCTCTGTTTTTTCCAGATCCAATGAACTTTTATCAACTTCAGTCTGTTCTGGTGTAGGTTTAGACTCCTTAGGCTGGTCTGGCTTTTTAACTAAATGGCCTTTCTGCATCTCATCAGCTTTGACCTCTGCAACTGAGGTCTTCCTTGGAAAAACTTGAGAGCTGGACTTGAGAGCTGGAGAAGTCTGTGGTCGTGATGTCTTGTCAGACACTTGTGGGGCAGACATTTTACGAGTACTGGGCGTTGTGCGCGTCTCCTCCTGAGCTGCAGATGTTATCAAAGTAGATGCTGAGTTGAAGAGGGACGAACCAAATCCCATCATCTTTCCAGTCATCATTTCAGTTGTTTTTGAAGCAACACGCTGGGATTTAGGACTACCAAAGCCAAAGAAACTTCCTGATTCTTGATTTTCTGACTGTGCTGGTGGTGGACCACTTTCACCTGGGTGTGAGTTTTTGTTTACAGTTTGCTGGGGCTTTATGTTACCCAACAATTTGACAGACTGATCAACTGATTTCTGATCTGTCTCAGCAGTTTCTTCTTTCTTTTCTGATACAACTTTAGATGGATCATAACTTGGTGGATTTTCCTTCTGATGTGAAGTTTCAGCATCCATCACAGAAGGAGCTAGAAAAGGACTTGGTTGTTTGTGGTCTGAAACAATTGATCCCATCTCTTTGTGTTGAGCTTCAGAAGAGGCTGGAACATCCACAGCAGGTGGTAAGCTGGATTTCTCCTCTTTTGTTGGGCCTGAAACAGCAGCTGTTGTGTCTTTCACAGCTGGTAAAGCAGTAGTTGTTTTTGAAATATCTATTTTCTTTTGTGTTGTATCTTCTGTGGCACTGTCCTGAATTTTCTCTTCAGTTCCAGCTTCTTGAGTGGAAATAACTTTCTTTTGATCATCATTGGCATCTTTTTGAGATGAAGTGGGTGGGGACACTTTGCTGGGTGAGACCTGAGGTTTCATCAGTGGAGGCTGTCCTAATTCAGCTGCTGAGAGTGCTCGTTGCATCTGACAAGTCAGACATAACCACTCCTTCATCTGTCAGAAAACCATATTATTGTGAGTGTATTAATCAAGACATTTTAAGCACAGAATAGCACAGGAAAAGACACTTCATCATGTAGTTCATAAGAAAGTACACTGCATAATCTCTTATTAAACTCACTTAAAATTATTTTTTGTATATATTATATGGTATAAACTATGCATCATGAGTACACGCAAAAATCCTGAGTGGATTTCACTTACCTCTGTCTCATTTGGCATGGGGTTGAATCCACACTGGTTACACACAGTGTTCTTGCATTCAGTGCAAGTATTGTAATTAGGGTGGTCCTTGGACCCCTTGTTGAGTTCAGCCTTACAGAGTGGACAGGTGGATTGGCCTGGTTTGACACCAACTTGGGAAGTTCCAGTAGGCTTTGGAGGAACTTTATCCACTTTGGCCTGTTCCACTGACAGTGTCTTTGCCTGTTGAGGTTGTTCCAACTTCTTCTTCTCCTGGGCAGCAGGAGATTTAATTTCTTTTGCAGGTGACATCTTAGGAGAAACTGGTGGAGTGGTCTTGGGCTGGTCCTGAACAGCTGAGGTAATCAAGGTGGATGCAGAGCTGAAAATGGAGGAACCAAACCCAAACATTTTTCCAGACACAGATTCTCCCGCCTTTGAAGCCTCAGGCTGAGCTTTGCCACCACCAAAGCCAAAAAATCCCCCAGACTCTTTCTGTGGAGGTGCAGATGCATTGCTCTGCTTACGTTCGGCTGGCCTTGTCTGGACTGGTGATTTGTCAGGACCTGATGCTTTTCGGGGCTCCTGTGCTTTTTTCTGATTAGAAGCTGGGTTGGCCTGTTGCTGAACCACTGGCTTGTTAGCAGCATCTGACGCAGATGGCTGCGGAGTTGCAGACACTTTCCTCTGGGGTGAGTGTGATGCTGATGATTCTTTCACTCCTGGCTCAGCTGGGCCACTGATGTCTGCCCTCTGGGATTTCACAGGTGCCTGAGTTTTGAGAGAAGCAACTCCAGGGGGATGTGTTACCACAACAGCCCGCTGCATCTGGCAGGTGAGACACAACCACTCCTTCACCTAAAATAAGCAAAAAAAAAAAAAAAAAAAGTTCAGTTATTACTTGAAGTCCAACTATATATAGTTCAACTCCTATTCTCTTCATATTTCAAATCCAGTACAAAAAAAATGAATGAAAGAAGTCAAACTTTAATATTCTGCTAGAAATAACATGGATGTGCAAATAAAGAAGATAAAGCTAATTGTGACATAGTTGTTTTTTGTTTTTTTTTACTTCTCTTACCTTTGTTTCATTTGGCATTGGGTTAAATCCACACTGGCTGCAGACAATGTTTTTGCATTCAGTGCAGGTGCTGTAATTGGGTGGGTCCTTGGAGCCCACATTGAGCTTTACTTTACAGAGCGGACATGTGGACTGGTCTGGACTGATAGTTGCTTCGGGGGCTGTTTCAAGAGGCTCTGATGGCACTTTGGCTACTTTAACCTGTCCTGATGGAGATGTCTTTGTCTGCAAGGATGACTCTGTTTTCTGCAGCTGATCTGGTGCCTTGGAAGCAGAGGGTTTGATCTCACCGCCTTTTGGCTGTACAGCTGGTTGGCCCTTCTCTTGCTGCGGTTGCTCTGGTTTCTTCTCCTGTTCTGCGTTTTGAACAGTAGGAGATTTGGACTCTCTGGCAGCGGACATCTTGGGAGAAACCGGCGGAGTAGTCTTTGGCTGGTCCATGACAGCTGAGGTTATTAAAGTGGATGCAGAGCTAAAAATGGAAGAGCTAAAGCCTAACATCTTCCCACTCATTGACTCTGCAGCTTTTGCACCTTCAGATTGTGGTTTAGAATCACCAAACCCAAAGAAGCCTCCAGATTCTTGCTTTGCATTACTCTGCTTACGGCCAGGTTGGCTTGGTTGATCAGGCAGTTTCTCCTGATCTGTTTTCGGATTTTCTTGCCCTGTTTTTTGAGCAGGGATCGACTGCTTCGGTGATGCAGCTTCAGGTTTACTTGATGGTGTCGATTGTTTTCTCTGTGGAGAGACTGACTGTGAGATCTCCTTCTGTTTTTCCCTAAAATTTGGACTGTCTGTCTTTTGAGTAACAGTTGGTTTGGAATGGTCCATTGGCTGAACTGGACTGGAAACATGAACTTTATTGGGTAATATATGGGACTTCATATTAGGAGGAACTGGGGACTCCAGTGGCCCAACAGCTCTTTTCATCTGACATGTAAGACACAGCCACTCCTTTACCTAAAAAATACCACACGATATACCACATGATAAATTACATGAACAATCAAGATAAAAGTAATCCAGAAAGGAACTAAATACAAATAGATCAATTGAATATTACATACTGCAAATGGCAAGAAACATGCTGGATTCTAGTACTTACCTCTCCCGTAGGCATGGGATTAAATCCACATTGGTTGCAAACAACAGTCTTGCACTCTGTGCAGGTGTTGTAGTTAGGAGCATTCTTGGAGCCGATATTCATCTCAGCCTTACACAGTGGACAGCTGGTCTGATCTGCCCCATGGCCCGTTTTAGAAACTGTCACTACCTTTGATGGTTGAGGTGGAGCTGCATCCACTTTGTTCTTTTGGGACTGATCTGGTTTATTTTCCTGCTCTGGTTTGTGAGGAATTGTTTTTGGCTCTCTTGCTGGTGACATTTTGGGGGAAACTGTTGGTGTACTTTTTGGAGAAATTTTGGACACAGCAGACATCTTGGGGGAAACTTGTGCTGGTGCAGACATCTTACGAGAGCTTGGTGGTGTGGTTCGTGACTCGTCCTGAACAGCAGATGATATCAAATTGGATGCTGAACTGAAGATGGAAGAACCAAAACCAAACACTTTTCCACCCAAAGAGTCTGTTGTCTTTGAAATATCAGGCCCTGTTTTAGGACCACTCTGGCCAGGATGCTTTACTGACTCCTTCTGTGCATCTGCCGTGACTTTGCTGGGTTTTAGTTCAAGTTGACTTCCCTGATTAGCTGGTTCCCCCTGATTATCCAGGGGAGTTTTCTGACCAGGAGTTGCACTGGCCTGTGCTTCACCTTCTGGCTCTTTAACAGCCTTCGTTGCAGGTGACACTGCTGCATGTGTTGTTTTTTGGGGGGGACCTGGTGTAGAGCTCCCCTTCTTTTGAGCTGGATCAGGTGCTGCAGTTCCTGTCTTCGTGCCTGATGTCAATAATTCCTTCTTCAAACTTTCCTCTGGACTAATAGCTGTTATTTTCTGATCCGCATGAGCAGAGGTTTTGTTAGGTGCACTATGTCGCTTCACTGAAGGTTCTGTAAGTTCAGAAGAACTAAGAGCTCTCTGCATCTGGCAATTCAGGCATAACCATTCTTTAACCTAAAAAAGGAAAGTAATAAAACATAAAACACAAGTCGTTGAGGACAGATTTATCCAATAACTCCAATTACATGCATTAACAAACTATGAACACTGATTTTACTCTTTATATATTAACATTTTATTATAACATTTGCAAACGATAATGTGGTTGGTTCTGTTTGAGTGTCTCTCAGATGGTCTGTTTGCAAGCAAAAATCCTAAAAACATATGAACACATATGTTACACAAGATCAATGTAACAGGTACCAAAGTAATTTAATTGTAATTACTAAGATCCAGATCAAGGACTTTTTTTTTTTTTATTAGACTCTTGCTGGTAGTAAGTGGTCTCAGAATAGTGCTGTTTCAAGGTAAACCAAGATATTCAAATATCTATAGTATTACCTCTGACACATTTGGCATCGGATTAAAACCACATTGGTTGCAGACGATGTTCTTGCATTCAGTGCATTTGTTGTAGTTAGGAGGGTCCTTGGAGCCCATGTTGAGTTTAACTTTACACAGTGGACAGATAGATTGGTCTGCCTTGGTAACATCTGGACCCAGTGCATCTTTCAGAGACTCTGCTGGTCCTTTTTCTACTTTGGCAGGTAATAAGGGAGAGGTCTTGGGCTGTTGAACTTCTTCTGACTTTTTCTTCTCCTCGGGTTTCTGAACAGCAGGCGATTTGGTTCCCTTTGTGGTCTGCATTTTAGGTGAAACTGGTGGTGTTGTTTTAGATTCATCTTGGGTGGCAGTGGTTATCAATGTGGATGCTGAATTGAAGATGGAAGAACCAAAGCCAAACATTTTTCCACCCAATGATTCCACAGGTTTCACAGCATCAGGCTGAGGTTTAGGGCCACCTAACTTTAAGAACCCTCCAGCTTCATCTGTTTGATTTTTCTTCTCTGATGGCTTCTGAGGACCTGATTTCTGGCCTTGCTGTGGAATATTCTTTTGATGAGAGCTTGGTGATGGTGTCTCCTTAGATGTTACAGATGTTGGAATCTCTTTCTGCTGAGGGGGACTTTCCTTCTTAAGTGCGCTGGAAGGCGCAGTGACTTTGTTTGGCGAAGCCTGTAGTTTCATCATGGGAGTTCCTGGAGGCTCAGATGCTCCCAGTGCTCTCTGCATTTGACAGTTGAGACATAGCCATTCCTTCACCTAAACAAGAGCAAACACAAATTCAATTTAGACCAGTATTGCTGTAGTATAGTATGTGTAATTGAATCGGTGAATTCAAGAAGGGCCCAAGTCCAGGCACTTTACTTTGGACTTGGGCCCTTCTTGAATTCACCAATTCAATTATAAACTAGTTTAGTAAAATCACTGACAAGACATAATGTTAAAATCTTTGATCAAGTGTTTCTTATATTACCTCTTTGACATTTGGCATGGGATTAAATCCACACTGATTGCATACAGTGTTTTTGCACTCAGTGCAGGTGTTGTAGTTTGGAGGATCTTTAGAGCCCACATTAAGTTCCACTTTACAAAGAGGACATGTAGACTGGCCTGCCTTGGATAACGTTGGTGAAGCTGAAGTTTTCTTTGGCAGCTCCGATGGACGTTTTTCTGCTTTTGGCAGCACTTCTGGTGAACCTTTGGCTGGCTGGGGTTGTTGGACTTTTTTCTCTGGTTCCTGTTTCTTGTTAGGTGGAGATTTTGATTCTCTTGCAGGAGACATCTTAGGAGAGATTGGTGGTGTAGTTTTGGCTTCATCCTGAACAGCTGAAGTAATCAAAGTGGATGCAGAGCTGAAAATGGAGGAACCAAACCCAAACATTTTTCCAGTCACTGACTCTGCAGGTTTAGCAGCATCACTTTGAGTTTTAGGTCCACCAAAACCAAAGATGCTCCCAGACTCTTGCGTTTGGGCATTTCCTTGCTTCTGCACAGCTGGAACTGTCTGGACTGATTGCTTTTGAGGTCCTGTCTTGTGGCTCTCTTGAGGTTTTCCCTGACTAGAAGCTGGGCTGACCTGTTTTTGACTGTCTGGTCCTTCAGCACTGGCTGGTGTTAATATTTTTTTCTGTGGAGAGCCTGGTGAAGATGTTTTTTGTGATGCAGGCTGTGCTGCAGAGGCCTTTTTAACTGAATTGACCAAAGATGTGTCTCTCTGGGATTCAATTCCTCCAGAAGCTCTTTTCACCTGACAGTTTAGACAAAGCCACTCCTTCCCCTAAAAAAAGGAAAACACACAAATCAAATACAAATGAACATCAGGTTCAAGTAGAAAATATCCCCATAAAGGAGCTATGAGTTGAGATGTCTAACATGTGAGAGAAAACAACCCACACAGACATGACAAGAATGACAGAATGCAGTGGGATGACTCTATAAAGAGCCACACTGACTTAAATGAAGACAGCAAAGGGCAGATGATGCTTATGTAATGCTGATAAGATTTATGATGTTAATAACACACTAGCCAGCATAGTTACATTTTGCAACATGTACTTAACAAAATGTCATAACAGATGTTTGTATATAATCACATATGACTGAAGCTTATATTGGGTGGCATGTTATTAAATTCCAAAAGTGCAAAACCAGCTACTCCCATGTCCTTTCAAAATGCACAGGACATTGTAATTCTGATCCTGGTCTAGTACTTTCCCAGCCATTCGACTTAGTAGCATAACAATATCAAGTGGCCTATGACCATCCTTGACAAGGGAGATTCTAACTCTGCATTAAATTACAAAGTCAAGTGTCAAGTTCTCTGTACTTCACATAGTCTTGAGGATGCCACATTTATTTACCCTACATGCAGCGTTCCCTCCAA
This sequence comes from Zenarchopterus dispar, assembly GCA_028564865.1. Lineage (NCBI taxonomy): Eukaryota > Metazoa > Chordata > Actinopteri > Beloniformes > Zenarchopteridae > Zenarchopterus > Zenarchopterus dispar. Next base: position 9,643,113 of record JAOWBL010000021.1, on the reverse strand, counting down.
AAAACAATCCACATGAGGTGTATATATGAAATGTGGGTGTTGTGTTTCTGAATGAAGCATTTAAAGGAAATCTTTTACAATAGATTTCAGTGTCTGACATAATTTGGACAGTCAATGAATGAGCCACTAAACCTTTTTTCCTTCGATTAGAATTAAAAAAATAAATTTTCTTCAGATCTTATATGTAATAATGGAGTACTTTTAACATTATCATATAAGCAAATATAGTACACACTTTTTAGCACACAGATATTATACTGTTTTAAATTTCAAAAGGGTAGGGAAGAAAAATGGGAGCCCACAGAAAAACAAACCAATGCTACGCCAAAACAAATGATCTATGTATTTGTGTGGCATTAATGCAGATTATATGCTTCTAACACCAGTTGATCTTGGCAAACTTCACATGATTATTCCATTATTTTCCTGCAAAAGTTTAAACCTCAGGTCTAATCATTTAGTAATGAATTCCCAAAAATACTAAATTAAAAAAGTGTTTAAATTAAAACAAGACAACTTTCAAAAGCATAATTTGCTTGGTGTAGTGTTGTACCTAAATAACCTGTATGTTTGAGAAATTACAACAATACAGTAACAACCCACATCTAACAACATCCTTAGCTCACTGCAAAATCAAGGGAATTTTCACTTTCATTTTATCTTTATCCATTAATACAAGCATGAGTTCATTCATTTAATGGCGTGTGTCTTACCTCTTTGACATTTGGCATGGGATTAAATCCACATTGATTACAGACAGTGCTTTTGCATTCAGTGCAGCTTTTGTAGTTGGGAGGATCCTCCGAGCCCATGTTGAGCACCATCTTACAAAGTGGACAAGTGGATTGCCCTCCTTTAGGAGCATTGTAGGAGGTTGCTGCAGCTGCATTTTGAACCTCTGCAGGGGATTTTTCCACTTTATGCTGTCCTGCTGGTTGAGACTTTGCCTGCTGAGGTTGTTCTTGTTTCTTTTCTTGCTTTGACTGTTGCACAGGAGGTGCTTTAGTCTCTTTATTGGGTTGCATTTTAGGTGAAACTGGTGGTGTGATTTTAGGTTCATCATGAACAGCTGAAGTTATTAAGGTAGATGCAGAGCTGAAAATGGAGGAACCAAAACCAAACATCTTCCCAGCCACTGACCCTTCTGCTTTTGCAGGTTCAGTTTTTGCACCTCCAAAGCCAAATAAACCTCCTGACTCCTGCTGTGTAGCTTGGGTGGCACTGCTTTGCTTTCGTTCAGTTTGACCAGTCTGTTGTGGCTTTTGAGATTTCTGAGAAGATGTTGTACTGGCATGTTTTGAATTTTCTGGTCCTTTAGCAGCTTCATCCTTGGCTGGCACTGTTATTGATTTAGATTGCCTTTTCTGAGGGGAGCCAGGTGCTGACATTTCTTTTCTGACAGATTCAGCAGGAGAGGGTGCCTGGTTTTGTGGAGCAGAAATTTTGTTGGTTGAGGGCTTTTTTGAGGGTGGGCCTGGTGGTACAGAGGTTCCTTGAGCTCGTTGTATTTGGCAGGTGAGACAAAGCCACTCATGTCCCTACAGCATAAAATAAAAAGCCAAACACTTAGCACACAAATAAGAAATACTAGAATAACATCACAAATATTTTTTTAAAACCTATAAGACTGAATAATTTTAAATGGTTACAAACTGTAAAACATTATCTTAATCATGTTTGAAAGTGGAAAAAGTAAATTAAATCCTGGAAAATCAAACCGTTACTTACATCACAGTCTGGAGGGTTGAAGCCACACAAGCTGCACACCTCAGTTTTACAGTTTGTACAGGTTTTATAGTTTGGTGCATCCTTGGTATCCATATTAAGTACGGTTGTGTTACAGACAGGACAGAGAGACTTAGAAACCGCCTTGGACTGAGAACTAGTCTGTGTTGCTCCTGGTGATGAAGACCTCACTGATGTCAGGACAGGTGTCCCTGGTCCCTTAATTCCTTGTTTATTGTCAGAGGACTTTTGCTGAGGTGAAGCCCGGGTGCCCTCTTGCTGTTGTCCAACCTTTGAGGAGTCTTGCTGCTTCTGTCCAGCTTTTGGTGATCCCTGCTGCTGTTGTTGCAATTCTTTTGTGGACCCTTGTGGTCCAGTTTTTGTAGGTCCTTGTTGCATCTTCGTTTTAGGTATAACGTCCTGCTGTGAAGATACCTTTGACGATTGTGGAAGTGCTTCACTCTTAGTCACCACCTGTTCTTGAGATCCCGGCTTAACAGAGCCCTGTTGCAGTGGGCCTTTAAGTTGGTTTTTGGGAGATTCTTTTCCAGCATTTGACTGAGCTTGTTGTCCTACAGGCTTGTGTTTGGGCCCAGTCTGTTCATTCCCATGCAGCTGTGGTGATCCTTGTTTAGGAACAGGCTGGGACTTTTGCATAGAGGGACCCTGGACTGATTTTTGGGAGTTCGGATTTTGTTTAAGGTCTTTTCCAGGGCCTACACCAGACTGCTGTTCGCCAGATGGCTTCCTCCCAGGCTGGGGTGGGGATTTTTTATCCCCCTCCCCATCATCTCCAAACAAGCCAAACTTATTTACTGCAGAAGACACAGCATTTAGTGGGTTGGCCCCACTGAGAAACTTTGAAGAGAACATATTTGGGTCTTCTTCTTCCTCCTCCTCCTCCTCGTCCTCTTCCTTCTCCTCAAAGGAGCTGGAATCTACAGGACTGTCAGAGTCTGAGGAGGAGCTGTCTCCTTGTTGTCCAGCAGAGGCGTGGGCTGGAGCCTCACCGGTGGAGAGGGCATCTACAGCTCCTCTGCTGTTGGTGCTGCTGCCGCTGCTGCTCCCTGGGCTCTCCTCTGGCTCAGCATCTACATCAGACTTCCTGAAAAGACGAGACACAAATACAAATGAAGTGTGAGAAATGACAGGGGAAAACAGGAAGGGTAATGGGGTTGGGAGGAGGGGTAATGATAGAGTTAGAATTTATGAACCACATACACATCCTGTACTTGCTTAGCCATGTGCTGCTTGATCAACAACAACAAAAAAGACAAAATTAAGTATGATACATTAAGGGAAAATGGATGCAAAAGAAACACATTATCACTCATCCATTTATTTACTGTTGTGAGCTTTTCACGCTCAAGGTATTTCCCAAAGAACCTGGTTTAGTTTTTCATTTAAAGGTATGCATTTTTCCCAGCTCTATCATTTCCAAATGCTGCAATGGAGGGATTTAGATTTAAATACACAGAAGTAATACAGTACTATACAAAAGACTTAGACACCGCTAGTCTTGTTAACATATCAAGGTTTTAATCATTGCCATATTTATTATCCATTCTCTTTAAGGTACAAATAGATAAATAAATAAAACCACGAGGAAATCTGCCTCTCTTAACCTAAACAGAATTTAATCTTAATTATCATTGCAAACCTCCAAACACCACAGTCTTCTTGAAAAGAGTTGCTGTAAATCTGTGCTTGGTTCTGAGGGAGGTCACGCTAAAAGCATAATTTTGAATATGGTTGTTATTTTGTCCTGAACATTGTGCACTTTTATTGGTGCACATATCCTAAGAATTTTTCTTTGAAAGAAAGCCATTAATGATCCAGTCCCACTTTGATTTCTATTTCATTGTCTGTTGTTTTCAGCACCATGGACAGTGTCTGAAACGCTCTGATGATCACGCACAATTCCTAGAGAACCCTCTCACACATAAAAGCATTACTGAGCAATGCGCGTCAACTAGGAGGTTACCGCTCCTTATAATCAGCTTCTACTACCCCATTTCAAACGGCGGCTCAGCAAATTCACAGGTCCACATTAAGCTGCTGTTTTTCTTCGGCCGTGAAAGAATTCGACAGTCATCCCCCATGAGGTGGCAACTGTCGAGGAGTGAGGAATCTCATGCAGGACATGTTTTACAGCAGCAAAGACAAGTAAACACAAGGAAATCTAGCGCTCTCTGTGGAGAACCTGCAGGCACATCCGGGTAGGGGCCCACCAAATGAAGCAGAGTAGTGAATACCGATACTTTAGTATTCAAATGGCACATTAAACTGAGGTCAGGTCTGTGCGGAGCATCTATCTCTCTTAATACGCTATTACAGCCGGGGTTTGCGTTTATAGGCTAGGACCCACAAGTAGTAGCGCTTTATCTGTGCGGATCTTCTCCACAGATGTTTATCTTAAAATAAATAAACAATCCATTCAAACAATAATGCCTGACCATAGTAAATCGGATAACATGTCAGTCCGCTGAGGGCGATGACAGGTCCGAGCTATGGCTGAGTGAAGAGAAAAAATAAATAAATAAATTAAAAAACACATTATCACCAATTTGTGTGTCCTTGACCAACCGCCTTCGTGCATTCTGAAATGCTCTAAATGATGGACTACTATTTGAAATCATTTCAAAACGACCCTAAACGGCGAAGATGCCAACCAAAAGCGTTGTCATTATTGTAATTTCACGACATATCATCTGTTATCCGCGCCGTGTCTCCCCCCTCACTCATTCCCTCCCATTCTGAAGCCGAACATCCTTCACCCTCTACGGTCACAATGTCAAACAGCAAAGCGTTGTGTTCCGATGAAACAGGCGGAGACTGTACCTTCATCAGGGACTCCTCTGTCTCCCCATCATCCTCAGACCTGTTTGGACACAAACCGATCCGAACCCGTCTATCGTTGAGGGATGGAGGGCACAGGGCAGGGGATGAGAGCGATCAGCGCCCACTCCGCCTCCCATTCTACTGCGCAGGCGCTAAATCTGACAGGTGATCACAATATATATCACGCACGGAAATTGAAATTAAAGGGGACAGGCCATTTATTTCCTTTGATGTCACGTGTGATTAGTGTCTAAAACCCTGAGATTTACCCTCATGCTTGATATACTGCACTGTTTCTTTTTCACAGTCATGTGAGATATTAGCTGACCAGTAGCTATAGAGCCATGAGACCAACATGAGAAACATTCAATCACTATTTCAAATAATTACTCAAATGTCCTTTTCGATAATAGTAAGGTTGATGTTCACTTGCTTCTGCTGGTCTCTGTACAGTGTGTATAAATCAATATAGAGATAAAGGGACATATAGTATTTTTCATTTGTAGATTGATTACAGACTCCCTCTTGCATTTAATGGAGTTTTGTAGTTAAATGTTGGTTATTCACCTGCAGGCAAGTGCACAAGCTCACAAAGAAAGAGTTGACTGCCATGACTACCCCTTGTCTGTTGCTGATGCACACCTTCTTTCTCCATCCTACTGATGGTAAAGATCATCCCCTTTCCACCCCTTAAGCAGCACAAAATATATACAGATGAACAACTTCCTTTCCCCTCTCTTTGCTAGTTAGGGAAATGTGGATTTTTCTTCTATTGGTATTAATCCACGCAGCTCCACATTTTCTAGATCAGTCAATTAATTTATTCTTACAAAGAAAAGTATGGGTTAAAATCTCTCCCCAGAAAGATGAGCTACTTATTTTTACTTACTATAAACCAGGTTATTTGAATCAATTGAACGTCATCAATAATCCTTTCACTGCACAGAGACTAAGAATCTTATTAGCATTGTATTTTACTTTCTAGAATGTTTGTCATAGGAAGTAAACACTCATGTGTGTGCAACTTCAATACGTGTAACCTCTTTTCTTCTCCATGCCTTAGCCTGGAATTTCTCCCGCAAGTTTCTTTTCCAGGGTAGATGTGATGTAAGAAGGGAACATAGGGAAAACTTTTACAGTCAGAAATATATTTATATGGGGCATTCAGGCTTCTTTATTCTTTTTAATCAGGTCAAATGCATACTGGGATCAAATTCTCAACATAAAGTTATAGTTTTTAGATGTTACATGGTTATGTTTAACTTGTGTTTCCCTTTATTTTGTATTGATTCAGAGAATAATACAAAGCCCAGAGATTTGGCAAATGTAGTAAAAGGAGAATGCGGTACAAAGTCTCAAAAAGAAAAAAAAAACCCTACAGAATACACTTCCCTTATTTTAAAAAAAAAAATCTCAGTCATTCTTTACCAAACACGTGTCCCCACACTAGTGTGCACATTTACACGGGGCATACAGTAGATAAATACCAAGTCAATGTGTGGTAAGCGTGAGTGAGATGTGTGGGAAGAATGGAGAGCAAGTGTTGTGTGGGCGTGTGGAAGAGTTACGTCATGTGTGATGCATGAGCAGCAGAGTCGCTACAATCTCTCTTTAGAAAGTGCCAGATTTGGCTTCACCATACGCACATGCATCAGCTTTCTCACTCATACACGCACACACTCACACACACAGGAAAAATTAATCAGCACAATCTCCATCTGGGGATATAGGATGTAACTTCGCTGTGGGTTTGTGCGTGGGCCGGAAATCCATCAAGTAGCCTAACCTTTTGATACTTAATTCAATCTCATCTTAACATTCTGGTACTTTTTTATATGCAAAATAAGTCATGATCTTCTTACTGTTTTTGTGAAGCATCAGAGCACAACTTAATTTGATTTGTATCCATGTTTTTGCATGTCACTATGGTAGAAACCTCTGATTAGCAACACTACAGAAATATTATATTTCCTAAGAAAATGGATTCCTTTTTGTATTAAAGTAAATGACTGAGAAAAATATAAAATTATCAGCTTATTTTTAGGGTTTTCAAAAATTTTTATTCTGTTTACATCCTACTTCACAAGGGAGTTGAGTTTGTCAGTCAACAATATTATGTAAGACTTTTAGACAGCAGTCACCAGATGTGGTGCTGTGCTGCCAAGTTCTTTTTTTGTTTTGTTTTGTTTTGTTTTTAATCCCCTTGAGCTCTTACTGGTCAGTTAAAATACAGTATCCTTTTTCTCCAAAGTCAATACACTATGTTGTTTTCTCCTCTCTTCTTCCTGGGAGCAGCATTGAAGATGTAAATCGTCCGCTAAAAAAGCTGAAGCATCACAGTCTTAAACTGCACCACTCATTTGTAGACAACTGGACGCTGTAATAAACTGCATCCTCTCATGCATATTGAAAAGTTCAGAAGTGAAAATGATTTCAAGCTACTTTTGGAGAACAGTTTGAGTGACTTGCATATAAAAACATGTTTTGCCTGAGGGTTCATGTTGTCATAAGTGTGTAGGCTGTAAATTCACAAAACATTCTGAGGCGTAAGTCACTTCAAAAGCTTTTTCTAATATGTTTAAAATTCCATCCAAGCAATTACCCCAAGAAGCAATAGAAATACAGATTACTAAAATTTCAAGGGAGTGCAAGTTGCTCTGTTTCTTTCTTAGTAGTGTGATTTTGAAGTTTATGAGCACACAGCTTATGCAGAATATATTCATATATGAGATGCACGCACAGTAACATGAAGCTTCGCTTGTTGAATACATCGAGAATGGCACAAACAATGACTGTTCATGGAATGACTGTAGCATTTGGACTGGAGCTGATGTCATCAAACAGTGCCCAAACTTCACTAGGTGCTTTGACCCTTAACAGTGACATCCTCCAGTTGACTACTAGCCCTCATGCATTTTATGCCATTGCCAAAAAGATGCTCTTTCTGCTGCTTCCCCAATCCTCCGTATTAAGCTGTCTTCTGCTCATTACCTGGTGTTCCCAGCAAAGTGAGTGTTGTTCACACAAACTTTCCTGAGAAACCTCTGAATCACACTTCCACTAAAAACACATTTGACACCTATGTTGTCTACGGTCCTGGACAAAGTCTTGGTAATTTTGGGCCTTCCTCTTATGAGCTTCATCACAGCCTTCTTCCCATACCCATGGAAAAATAAATTCCATATTGATGATCTTCTTCTTCAGCTCTGACCAGATGATGGAGTTTATTTTTCTTTTTTCACTCTTTTAATGTGTTAAAATCATGACCATGGTTTCAGTTTGCATTCAAATGAAGGAGAAATTTAACTGAGTTTGTACTTCAGAGTGTAAACTGAGCGCCATAAAAGGAAAGCTATCCAAATCAATGTGTGGGGGTTTGAAACTCATAAGCAGAGACACAGGGCAGGCAGGTCACAAGTCATGCACACACATTCACACACACATGTCTTTCAGCATCTGAATCTAGAACACCAGTCCAGAGTCAGTCAGCTGACACAGCTTTGAACTCAGGTCCTGCAGCAGACAAACCATCAAGCCACCCTGTCTTCCAGCAAAGGCGAGAAACATGAGTACACATGGACTGAGGAATCCTGGGATTTAACTGTGACTTTATAATTAATGGATCACCACTTTATCTCCTGACCAGCTTGTTAAAGGAAATTGTGTTTTGCATGCTGATTTTCACTTTCCAAACAATAATATAGATATTCTGCCATATCCCCATGAGACAGCTGACCATACATCTTTTTGGCTTTGTTTTCTGCAGGACTGTTTTTTCCCCAAATTTAAGCATACCTCATTAAAAAAAATGAGCTAAAAACATTTTATTCTTCTAATGGTGCTACCACTGTATCTCTCTCTTTTTTCATCTTCTTTTCTCAAAAGCAAGCAAACTCAAACAAGCAGCGCTCAAAAGCAGTGCTGGTTCTCATTTTAATTAAGTTGACACAGTGGGGCAGTTTTTAACTCCCTGATGGATGAAACCGTAACATCCACAATAACAGCCACCAAATACTTCAAACTGCAGATAACTAGTTTGCTCAAAAAAGACGCACCTCTCACGTTGACCCTTCAGAAAGGCAAAGCAGTTTTTTCCAGGCATGGTTTTCTCTGGAGAAGAGTCGGAGGGTTGTGGAGCAATCACCTTCATGGAAGTGTATTGCAGTCCTCTCTAGGTTTCTGGGTCTCTGTGCCTGTGGCTTCTGCCTGGCCACCAGGTAATCTATACAGTAACCTGATCACACGCACATCGCCAGTGTCATTAAATTTACATCTACCACATGAAGGGGGTAACATGGAGTTGCACTACTCTAGATGGAACCAAAGCATATGTGGAATACACTAAAATTATATTCTTTGCTCTGTAGATTTATAAACTTATTGCTTGTATTTTCTTTCTCCCAGAAAGCCTGATTATTAACAGAAGAATTGAAGGCAGATTTATAAATCTGTCAAACATGTGACTGACTATTAAATTGTGCTAGAATGTGCATGATGCACAGGTAGTGTTTCTACACTAATCATTAGCAGTTTACTTAGCATTAGTTTGGGGGAACATCCCGTCCCTTCCCCAGTCAACGTCATTCTCGAGCATTGCACAAATCTCTTTAGCCTCCCAGTCCTTTTGTTTGATGAGTGACCGCTGCTATCTCCCATACTAAAAATACCCTTAAAGACAGAGCAACGACAAGACATCTTCACAGCTTTATCAGCTGCTTCCACTTCTCTTATCTCTGCCTCCAAGAGAATTCTGAGGTTAACATATAGTTCACGCCTTCTAATCCTGACAATCAGTGAGCAAGATATCACTGCAGGTCGGAGTCAGGCTGGTGAAGAAGAAAAGAATAACATTGATCTGATTAGAAATAAGACCGCTGAATTGATAAATATAATTAAGATGATGAACAAGAACAGTGCAGAAAAAGCTGGCTCTATTATGTTCTCTCTTGGGTAGACAGAGCAGAGCTGTATCTGCCTTAATGCAAGTGTAAGTCTTTATTAAAGCTGGCAAATGCCTTCCGTGAAGAACGTCTAACTTGCATTTTCTCTAGCTTCTGATATAATTTATTGTCAGAGGCAATCGTTTAATTTAAAAGGCAATGAAAAGTTCTAAGCTGTGTTTGCAGCAATGTTTCTCTCTTGCAATTTACTGAACCTCCCACTGAACAATGCAAATAATAATGCTGTTGACAAGCATCAGAATATGTGAGGTTCAGTGATAATGTCTAGACAGCAGGCTGTATATAATTGAAGAGGTGTAAATGTAGATGGGGTTTTGGACTACCTGCAGCCTTGCCAGTGGACAGGGTTGGAGGTAACCTTTGTTCAGAATTTGGATCCACAATGCATATTTTTCTTTCAAAGAAATCTAAGGATCTCTCAGGGAAGCACTTTTCATATTGTGCCTTACCATTTTGAAATCATCTAAACACTGTTTGGAAAGGACAAGGTGTCCAATGTCATTTTGATTAATCCATGATATTTTATGATCATACATTAAATAGTGGACAATAAGTGGAATAGGGTGAGTTGCAGTCCCACAGAATGCATTCAAATATATTTGTAAAAGATGGAATAAGTCATTGCGAAATGGCTAAGTGCTTACCGAAATAAGAGATGATGAAATTACTAATGGAGGTGTAATTATGCAGTTTCAATATGTCTTCATTTTTGACTGTTAGTATTCCTCTCTTGCCACTTGAAAGCTGCATCTGAAATAGAGTTATTAGAATTACAAGTGTGCATGAGTGTGTTTGTGTGTGTATGTGTGTCTGAGTCCCAATGATTTCCAAGATGGGAACAATCAAAAATGACAGGAATCACTCTCTGGTGTGCTGTAGTGCTGGGATTTCTGTAGTTTCTTCTAATATCACCTTCACTGGCACCTGTCTGGTGTAAGGCTGTTGAAACCTTTCCATCTGCTCTCTCTCTCTCACTCTGTATATGTGTGTGTGTGTGTGTGTGTATGTGTGTGTGTATATGTACACCTGCACATGCCTGCATACATGTGTGTGTGCGTCACTGAGTGCTCGTGCAATTGAGTATGCACACTGTACTCAAGCTGCCCAGGGAGAGGATCCATTCTCTCATCAAATATTCACCAGCAACCACAGGCTTCCAGCTGGCTGCTGCTATAATACACAGACCCATTGCAGCGTTACTGGTTCATGACGTATTCACTGGAAAAAGTGCCTCATAAAAAGATCTTAACAGTGTGTTTTGTGAACCATTCCTCAAGTTTATGGAGCTCCTGTCACGTGTTAATGTAATTTCTGATTCCTGATTTCTGAAAACTCAGCTCCACACGTGGTGTGTTCATGCATTTTTAAGAGCATCATTCAAAATCTGCTCAATAAAATTTTCATGTATATTTTTATGCTACAGGGGCAACAATAATTGATAACCAATACTCAGAAATGTGATTGAGTAACTTTAAATGCTGGATTAATCATTCAATGTTCAAGAAGTCAGTATGTGTGCATTAGCCCTGATTCTTTCCTCATTGGTATTATTGATTATCATGATATGCCCTCCAGCTGAGGGCTAAGGAGCACCACCTTCTAAGCCCACCCTTTCTAATACACTAGCTGTGACACTGTAGTCTCACAAATACAGAACAATACCATTATTTTAGGACTTCATTGCATGGCTGATCCAAGTCAGTTCAGACTAGTTGTGCAAAGGCAGTTGCTGTGGTTAAGGAATAGTGCAGAAATTCACTCAAGCTAATTTTCAATGTGCTTTTATCAAATCATCAACCATTTCAGCTTTATCCCTTTTGGAGGGGTGGGCACAGCAGATCATAGTCCGCACATCGATCTGGCCCAGTTTTATGTCAGATGCCCTTCCTGCCGCAACCCCTTAAGCACCGGGAGACACACTATACTTTGATACATGCAAGAATAATGGCTTTGCATTTATATCATTTGCAAACATGAATATTTGATTAAGATTTTTATGAATAGTCAGACATATTTGCATTTAGCTAGACCACACTTTTTTTGTTTTCCTAGTAATTATAATGAGTGATGTATAACATTAATGACAAATCTAATGTATTCACTCACAAAGTATTAATGGCTCCAGGAGGCTTTGAAGAAGGTTTCTGGAAATGTCATGATTAGTGAACAATCTGCTTAAGACTTTTAATAAGATCAGTCATATAAATCCTTACTTTCTCCACGGATGACTCTTTCTGCTGTCGCAACATCTGTTGGTACCATACAGCGTTTAAGCGTCATCTCTCAGTTTTCAGTGTGGAGTCCATTCCTCATTCCTCACTGGGTAAAATGTTTTCTCCCCCCGCGTCTTCCTCATCTGTTATCTCCTCACTGCAGTAGGGAAACGGCTACATGCTTCGTCTTCATCAAAACATCATAGTTGATGCATGCTTGTTTTCTTAAGACTAAGCTAATTCGCCTTCATAAACAGCTTCATAAATTCTTGGTGTGTAATTTTGTTGTTTTTGGTTTCCTTCTGAGGACTTATTTGTTCAAGCATGCATACAAAATCTTATTCTATTTTTTTAATTGATTCAGCATATAGATTCAATGCAGCATATTATTTTATTTCTGCACACGTATTCATTGATTAGAGCCAGCCAACTCCAGTGGAACAGGAAAGCATGAAAGCTGATTGAATGCACATGAATATATGTATATCTGTATAAATCTTTTGTCATCCACAACCAGAGAGGAACAACTCCGAATGCCAGTAAAGGTAGTATAGATGTATTTGCAGCCATGTTTTTTCTCTATAATCCCCATGTAAAATCAGCATTAAACGTGCTTATTTGTATATTTCTATATTCTGCGATCCTCTGAGTGTCTTGAAGTGAAGAACCTTGGTATAATACTACTGTTTGACTTTGTGGGCTGATTGTTGTTTAACAACCTCGGCCAGCTGTTGGGGCTGACTGAGTGCAAAGGTCAGAGTGATGTAATAAGAAAGAGGCAGGGATAAAGGGAGGGATTAGAGGACAGAACAACCCCCACAGGGACATAAACATAGTGATTACAGCCAGCTTAATGACACTGCATTCACTGAGTCACACTCATGTGCACACATTCATGACTTGAGAATTACTTTTAACAACAATGTTGTACTTTAATGCATAGGATGAATAAGAACTTTGTTGCACAGATGCACTGTTTGATAAAAACATGTTGCAGATATAGAAATAAAAACAATAATGATCAGTACTATCTGATTTGCATTTTATTTTAAGGTATTTGGGGTTTTTTTAAATTTGCTTTTACCAGATTTAGAAGTTGATGTTGCCAGAAACTGGCATCAACATCATTCACAGTTTGCAAACTCCAGAATAGGCAAAGCCCCGAGATGAGTAACTGCGGACCTTTGTGGCTAAATTTTCTGGGATTCTTTTTTCAGTTCTCCTCCACTTCCTTCTCACTGCTTCATTCACTTCACACTTTCGCTCTCTCTCGCCATCTCATTATGCCTTGCCTGATTTCCTTTGGCTCTGTGTGTTAGGAAAAAGCCAGATGATCTACACCTCCCATCCTACTCACTTCCTCGCCTGTCCTACTCACTTCCTCGCCTGTCCTCGCTTCACAAGACACCTTTTGTGTCTCGTGAAGCATGGGAGCCGTGGGAAACATCACAGGATGATGCGTGGTAGGCCTCACTTATACATGAGCAGAGGTCCTCTAGGGAATCAGGTCGAAGCACATGCTCGTGCAGCCCAGTGAATCATGCTGAATGAATAGACTGGATTTTTATTATCTTGTATAGGTGCTGCATGTGATTTGTAAGCAATGTGAACAAATGAAGATCACAGCTGAATAAAGAGACAAATACATTCAAACTGTAGAGGTCATTCCTACCTCTCCTGATGCTGATTATTTTAAATACAGGCTGCCGAGGATAAATACTGTACCTCAGTATAAGCTGTACCAGTGAGATAACACTGAGGACATGTTGACACATTTCTGCTTGTGTGCATTGTTTCTAAACGCTTCTGATTCACTTCCTCCTCTTGTTTTGTGCTCTGTTTTTTCCATCATGTTTTCAGTGACAGCAAACAAGACAAAAACACCAAAGTCCTTTTTTATTTAATCTCCAAATGCAGAACAAGCCTGTACTTCCACTGATAGCACTTTATCAATTCATTTAGGAATACAAGGAAAATTGTCTTAGTTAACCTTCACTTGTCATATTGACAACATTTAGAGATAAAAATGAGCACATAAACAAATTCTAAATGCAACAAGATGATTGTTTTGTAAATATTGAAAGCACAGGAGTGAGGATGTGAATGGATAAGATCCAGGCTTGTAGTCTATAAATCCTACCTGAGTATCTAGTTTGGGAAGTCATTGTGCACGAAATATTTGTCAGATGGAAGGTATTAGATTTAATTGTTCTTATAGCACTCCATTTTAATGTTATGTAGTCATAAAAGCATAGTTTTTCATTTCTAATATAAATTTATAAGAGCACCCAAAAATTTCCCCATGTAGATTAGATTTTTCAGTATTTTTGATGATACGTTTAAGAGAAATGATATGAAATTTAAATGATAATTGTATTAGGATTCTGTGTATCCTATCTATTCTTTGGTCATTTATTTATCATGAACTGATTTTTTTTTTTTATTTTGCATTTTTGGTCATTTATTTATCATGAACTGATTTTTTTTTTATTTTGCATTTAATTGTTTAATTGCAATGGATATTGCTGTTTGTGACTTAAAGAATAAGTGATAAGTTTGACAGTTTATCTCATCTACAGCTTATTTTATGTTTCCTTGTAACAATATTGAGTGACAGCTGAATGACATATAAACACTGTGGACTTGAAAGCACTTTACATTCCTTTAGTAGATATAGCATCTTTTTTTGTTTTGTTTTTGTACAGACATAGCCACTGATGCAAACTCAATCAGAAGCTGCATGCAGAAGAAAATGTACCAGCAACACATGCAGCATACTACAGTGACAGCTAATAGAGTGTAATAGCCTTAGAGAGCATTCATTGTTTGTTCATTTTCTACTGCCTCATAACCTCTCTTTGCCTCTGTGACATTTTCATCTGTAATAAAATGTTCCGGTGAACTGGCTTCTGGAAGAACATGGAGAGATATTGCGAAATGAGAAACAGAGTAAACACCATCATCTTCATGGGGTCAAGGAAACATGTGAAGCAGCATGCTTGTTGCAGTGCCCTCTGGCCCATTTTCCCTTTTTTAAAACCTTCCTTTAAATGTTCATCATATTTAATATACCTTATACTTGTTTCCTGAACCTTAAAATGTAAGATTCCTATAATATACATCCCAGAGTTAAGCCTTGTTTTGTATGTATTCCCAAAGACGCTCAAGTTTGTATGAAAGATGCTCAAATGGCATCTGTCTATGGATTCAGAACATCCACTCAGAGGGCAAATGTCAGCATTAGTCTTAGGAAAAAGAAAAAAAAGTCATATTTGAGCTTAACTAAGAAAACCGATGTCATACATATGTTAGAATATAATTAAGAGTGACTACAGAGATCGTCAGCTGGAAGGACCCACGCACCAGAGCAACAGTGTTTAAACTTGACACAAAGAGGAGAAGGCGCTTTGATGCAGAGGATAGTTGAACTGGTTGAGAGCCTGTTGCTATGGTAGCCATGTGGAATAAATCAGCAGTATAAATTCCATTCTCAGATGCCTTCAGCACCCCACTGACTCAGGTGGACCGAGACAGAATATGAATGAGTATTGTATCCTAGTGAGCAGTGTGTGATTATGAGGAAGAACAATCCAAACCAGCTGTTACTGCTGTTACCCATACCCATACAGAAAACTGTTTTTTATTATGATTATTAAATCACAAGAAAACCAAATAAAAAGCACAGTTGGCATTTTATCTTCTGATATGCATCAGCTTATCATTTTCCAGCCAAAAGAAGCTGCATTGGGGCTTTAAAATGAACATGTGGGATCTTAACCTGCTGCAATTTTTACCAATCCATGATTGTGACTCTAAAAAGAAAGATTTTGTAACCCAGCCAAAATATTATTGAGACTAAAAATACAAACAGACACAAGCATAGCGTAGTGACAAACAAAAAAACTTAAAAAAAGGAATAGAAGAGATCCTGGTTTGACTCCCGGCAGGAGTCTTTCTGTGTGGAGTTTGCATGTTCTCCCGTGCTTGCGTGGGTTTTCTCCAGGCACTCCGGTTTCCTCCCACAGTCCAAAAACATGTATGTTAGGTTGACTGACAACTCTAAATTGCTCGTAGGTGTGAGTGTGAGAGTGCGTAGTTGTTCATTGAATATGTGGCCCTGCGATGGACTGGTGACCTGTCCAGGGTGTACCCCTGCCTATCACCTGCTATGGACTGGGATTGGCTCCAACAGACCCCCGTGAGCCAGACATGGATTCTGCAGGTACAGAAAATGGATGGATGGATGGATGGAATACAGGAGATTGGCGACATGATCACAAACCTATTAGCCAAACAGTAGCAAGGAAAAATATCCATTCAAAAGGGATGAAACCCTTTGCAGGATCTGGCTTGGGGGCCAGGACCTGTTACTGTCTGACTGTGTGATTTTAGGCAAATTGGTGACCTTAAATTGTTGAATGAGGGGTCTGAGAGGCGGATGTTGCCCAGGAGGAAGAGCAGTCATTTACCAACCTGAAAGTTAGTACTCCAATTTCTGGCCTTGCAGTCTATGTGTCAAAGTGTTCTCGAGTAAGACACCGAATCCTGCATTGCCTCTTATACGCTCACAGGTCTGGGATCGAAACACTGCTGAGACTAAGTAGAAAGATATCTGTGTAGATCTCTGCAGACTAAGAGCAGGGTGTGTGAATGTGGCTTGAAATATAAATTTTCTAGAGCTTTTAGATGAACAAAACAACCCCCCAAAACTACAGAGGTAAGAACAACACAGGTGTTTTTTTTTAAACAAATACATGTTTGCACATGTTTACAAAGCAAAAAACTCGTCTTTTTTTGTGTAATAAAGCAGATTAAGCAAGAAAACACAAAATAACAGAAATCCTACATCGTGAAAGGTAGAGCTCACTGCAATGCTTACGAACAAAAAGAACTCAAAGTGTTGAGACTAAACAGCTTAGCAGACATAAAGCAGAACAAATGACTTCCTTTCATGTTAAAATATCAGCATCAAACATCACATTCACGTCCCTCTGGAGATGTCATGGGCTCATCTACAAACCATCTATGATAGATAGTGCTCACCTGAAGACTGTGAAGACATACTTACTATCCTATGATCTAACCCCATTTTGCTGCCAGTATCATGGGTACTGACTTCATACTGGGACTAAAGTATTGGGTCCTATTATCTCCACATGTGATGCATCAACAACGATGAAAAATGCTCACACAGCTATAGTCAACATCAAGGCAGAAGTGATGATGCAGAAAAGTAATGAGAGCAGGGAAAATGAGAGATTGAGCAAGTATGAGAACAAACAAGAGAAAATCTTTGTTAAAAAAGCTGCTTCATTTTTATGTTTGTTGGGGAACTGACTTGGCTCATCTGAGCTATTTTTAAGAGAACCATTTAATATTAAGACAGTCAAGAAGACAAAAAAAAGGTGATGAATGCATCAGGGAGAGGCAGGTAA
The DNA here is from genome assembly GCA_028564865.1 of Zenarchopterus dispar. NCBI lineage: Eukaryota > Metazoa > Chordata > Actinopteri > Beloniformes > Zenarchopteridae > Zenarchopterus > Zenarchopterus dispar. Next base: position 9,625,938 of record JAOWBL010000021.1, on the reverse strand, counting down.
AGTGATGTCAAGTGGCAGTGTTATGATCTAGATTTGCTTCTTTTTGCCAGGTCTTGGTTCATCAACATGTCCAAAATATACTAAAAATACTAATATATACTAGTATACCAAACATCAACAACATCACAGACCCATATGGAAGAAGGATTTTACAGTCTTCCCATCTTTATTCCTACCTGACAGCCCATAATGTTGGAACTGGTGCACCTTGGAAATGAGCCGCACATTAACTTTCAAGACCAATTGCAAATAAGGTACACCTTACAAAAAAACAGAGCATAATTAAGTAAAATGGCAGATTCCACCCTGTAAAGGCAGCTGCTGTCAACAGAGCAGAAAAGACAAAATTAAAGAGGGAATTGATGTACTTTGACCAAAGCTTGTCAAAGATGTTGTATTTATGAAGACCTGATGACAGTGTTTCAACATCTTTAACACGAGATGGGCTGAAAAAATCTGATCATCCCATCATCAATATAAGATCTTGATTCAGAAATAAACATTTTGATATTTCATAAGCTTGTAGAAAAGTAGATCACTTACAGACATAAATATTTTGTATTTTATATAAATGATATGAATGGAAATAAAATTACAGATTACTGATTTCTTTGATAAAAAGGTATGTAAGGTATTTCAGTTTAAATTTTATTTGATCATTTATACCCTAAATACTAAATCTGATGCAACTAGATGTATATGTGTTTGTGAGTGTGCATATGCTCTGCACATACTTGGTCATTATTTGACCTTCATCTTGTTTTTGACAACAGGCATTTATAAAGGGCATAGCAAAAATAATATTTTCATTAGAAGTCTTAGCTGAGAAATAATAAAGAATTATAAGGGCAATTTAAGGTCCTGACAGAGACAAAGTGATCCTTTTTATTGCATCATGAGAGCCCTTCAGACAGGGTCAAAGCTATCAAGAATTCCAAAATAAATAATGTCGAGTATTAAAAGAAAAAAAAAAAGACCCTGGTCTCCAGAGGAAATCAGATACCACTAGACTGCATTTATCTGTAACATCAACTTCTTTCCATCATCTCAGGATAAATCGCATATTCATAAGACTTATCTTGTCAATGTCCGGCTTGGGTAGTCACTAACATTTTTTTTTCCTTTGGAGGAAAATGAGGTGTTGCACAATGTTGTTTGTGGTGATAATTATGAATGCCATCTGGAAAGGCACTGACGACAAACAAATGGGGGCCAGGGGTAGTCGAGGGAATAAGAGGTGACTGAGGAAAAAAAAAGAGTGAGAGGAAAGCAGATGACAGCCATTGTTGAGGAGTTTCATACTTTTAATACACAGCTGTTATAGTCAGATGCGCACACAAACAAGCTTCAGATAGACACAAAATACGATACACACTTTTGGCTGATACAATTGATCACAATTGCAGTTTTAATTATGGTAAATATAGATAAATATGATTCAACCATTAGACCATTTTCCATCTACTTTAACAAGTTTACAAGTGCTTAAATGGTAATTATGTACTTTGAAGGCATAGTTATAATTGAAGCATGCCTCAAATATGCATAATAGTGGCATTGCAACATCTATTACTGTGGCTGCTATAACCACATATCCGAAACTCATGATTGTAATATGAAAGCATTTTAACTGTACAAAGAGAACAACACAATCTTCCAGTTCTTGACATTATAACAGCTAAAAATATTCAAGGTAAAAACAGAGAAAATAAGTTACCATACAACCAGAAAAAGATAAGAAAGGAAATGTTTTCCAACATTGTTTTTGTATATGTATATATATATAATATATACAATAAAAGTTTCTTATAGTGTGCCATTCAGCGCAAGGCAGAGCAGAAGTTTGGTGAAGATGTTCTTGAATGTTTTGACTGGCAGCAAGAATTCGGCTTGTTTTGTCCATGGGAGCTGATATATTATGATGTGTTTCTCTGATCACAGGCAACATTACTTAATTGATTGTCCATCTGTCCCAGCAAGGCCCTCTGCTCCACATTCAAAGTCAAGTTTGCAGTGTTCAGTCAGGATCTGCCCCAAAAATGAAGTTCACACCTCACAACAAAGATAAGCAGACATGACACCAACTGATAAAAGTTGTTTTTTCATGTTAGCACTCTGGTTGAAAGCAAATTGAAAATCTTTTACATGGCGAGTCCAACATTTAGACCATGTTAATATGTGAGTCTTTGTATTATCTTCAGGTATCAAAGGTGTGCCTGGGAGCTCTGTGGGAGTTCTCCCCCCTCCCTTTTCCTCTCTTCTCACCACCAAGAGAAATATACTTTTTTTGGGCTTTTTTTCGCTTTTTATCAGAGCACCACACTCTCTCGCAGAACTCTTCCACCTTCTGAGCGTTGCCATAGCCAATAAGTTGGAGGAACTCTTTGTACCATACCCTGGAGTTGGGAGCTGGGACTGAGGGGGGCAGCGGAGACCTGGGGCTGATGCTGGGGCCTGGCGGGGGGCCTACAGCGGAGTGGCATGATGCTGCAGATCTTCCTCCCTCACCATCATTAGTCATGTGGATGGCTGACCCCACCCTCTCCCCTCTGAGCACGTGCAGACTGATCTGTAATAATGTGTGCACATATCCGTGTTCCACAGTTTGGCATACATACACACCGGCATCTGAGCTTCTCACGTGTAAGAACAGAAGCCCGTGGGAGGTCATAATGACCCGCTCATCTCTTCGAACCTACATGAAAGAAAGTGAGAGAAAAAAAGAGAAACTATTTTCTTGTTTTAAGCCAATGACGTGGTGGTTGCTTCAATCAAGAAATTCAGACAGCTGTAGCTGCATTAATTATTTTCTCAAGAGAAGTTTTAAGTAAAAAATAGACAAAAAAGAAGCAAAGGAATTAAGGATAGTTTACTTAATACAGTGAATAAAAAAATGCAGGTCTGTTTCTCTTTGCAGAGACAAAAAGTTCATGTTAAACTATAATACTTAAATGCTGACATACAGACCACTCCAGAACAATGGAAAGAAATAGAACTGTTTGTGCTGGTCAATTAACTCAAGAAGCAAATTACTTAAAAGATTTTCCTCTTTCCAGGTTCCAGGCCTCACTGCTCACAAATGCTGCTTTAGATACAAGACCATAATTGCCCTTGAATGGCTACAAAGACCTAAGCTGCAAATGTGAACATGTTGCATGAATGCAAAGCTCCATTGAATGAAATGATCTAATATGCTTTTGAAAATGGAGAACAGTATGGAGAGAGCCATAGGGATTGCATAGGGACTTCAAGCTCACCTCGTGCTTCTCCCCTCCCTTCTGTGTGAACCAGAGAACCTTGGCTTGAAGTGATCGAGGAACACATTGTAATAAAGTGTTGTTGCTCTCCACAGCATATACAAGCCTCTTCTCAGCTCTTTGCCATTGTTCTTCTACACACAAACACACACCATGAAAGATAGTGAGGTGACGGTGATTGCAGTGGACTAGCTTGACCTTTCATTTGATGGTTGATGTACAGCAGATTGTACTGCCGCAATACACTGCCTCACAGTAACCTCAAAATGAAATGACACATGAATAGTTATTATTTTTTAATAAACATCTGTAAAAGCTTGTTTACCATGTGTGCTTAGTGCATTTAAACACACTGTGGCATCCATACAAACGCACATTACACAGTCGTTTCACTTACTAACCATCAATTTGCAGCCCATTGCACAGCTGTACAGCGTTGCCATGGCGAACATCCTGCCTCCTGAATCGTCTACTGCAAAGGAAAGGAGGGAGGAAAAGAAGGGATAATTCTTAACATGTGATTTTTTTAAAAAGCAAGATATGGGCAAAATCAAAAAGAGAGATGAACAAAAGATAGAAGGAAACATAAAACAAGAATTGGGAGGAGGAACAAGTGCACAGTGAAAAGTCTTACATAACACATAATTGTCATTTCTCTCGGTGCCTTGGATAATGACTTGGTAAATCACTGTAGGTGCATTGTGACTTTTGAAGCAATGAGATCTAGTGGTAATGCTGTGAACAGCTGACATCACCCACAACCATCTACGGGAACAGTGTGTGTGCTGTTACCTCTTTGTGTAGACTCCAGCTGGGTAGTATCTGGAGCAGGTGAGACCATCCCAGGCACAATATGGGTCTCTCGCCAGACAACAATCAGCACATTCTGAACCGTAGAGGTCACACTGATGCAGTCTGACTTGAGCGACGCCCATTTCTGACGCCACATACAGCTGTTGCTGTGTACCAAGGAAAGAAAAGTGCATCATTAACATCAAAACATAGCTTTAAAGGAATAAGATATTACCTATACATCCTGTCTTTTCCTCACCCAACTGGGCTTAATAAGTAGGCTACATTGCATCTCAATCATAGCTGTGCTGTGGAACACAAAGTGTTGCAGCGTTGCCATCTTGTGGCTAAACTGCAGTATTGCAGGAATGATAAAAAAATTTTAAAAAATGAAGAGGACTCTTACCCTTTTAGTAGATATTATGATCTCTCTAATTGGTGCTGGCACCTGCAAATGGAAAATACACTGTCATTCCTCTTATGTAAGACATGGCATCGGACAGTCTGCCCCATCACTGACACCAGTGCTCCCTTAAGGAATTCTCGTAGTGCACCAATAAGCATTGTAACTCTTTTTACAAGGGCTTTCATCATATCGTAGTTGCAGTTTATTTCAAAACCTTGCATCAAGTAAAACTGGAAAATTCTTTCATCATCTTTCACTAGTTTGTAGATTTTGTTTTGGCAATGCTCCAAGAATAAAATGCCTCCAGTTTACATGAATCCCTTTGCATTTTGTAAGACAGCTTCATCTAAAATACCTTGAAAACTTGCAGCTCTTCCAGCAGGACCTCTTCCATAGTGTTTGCATCTTTGTTGTAGATGGTGATTACTTTCAAAACCACGGAGTCATCTAATGAAAGATGAAGTTTATGTGACTTTGTTGCTTACAATAAAAATGACAGATACATACAAGCTCTTTACACAAACTTTTAGATGGAAGAGTGTAAGAATATATGTTTTTATTACATTACAACATTAAGTTGAAGAGAGTTATAGACAAGTATTGAGAGTATGTGTTCATGTATTTTGCATGACACAGTAAATTTACCGGTGCCAATGTAGAGAACATGGTAGTGTCCATCCTGTGCTTGGACTCTATCTACTGCAATTTGGGTGAGTTTTCTTCTCCCCGGCTCTGTCTGCAGCAGAACAGGTCGCTTATGTTGTGGAAGGATTGGGCGGTACATTGAAGGATGAGAACGTACAAAACGCAGGACCTCATCAGGGAACTCCTTAGAGCTGGAGAAGCCTCCGCCATTCACTTTGCTGGCACACTGTTAAAGACCCGGTGTGACAAAAATGTTTTAGGAAGCAGCGGATTGTTGAAATAAAGCTGACACTTTTTACATTCAGCTAAGGTGCCCTACATTCTTTCAACACTGTTCCTTTCAATTCACATGTGTTTGGGACACAGATCCGGTGAAATGTAGAGTGCAACGAATGAATAATGTTTGGCAATCGGGTAATTAAATCCCAAAAACATTATTTATTTAGGACTAAAGGCTCACAGATCCGGGTCGAGGGTAGGGGACTCTGTCCTCATAAGGTGTCCAGTGATGCTCAGGTCTCTCTCGGTACGCAAATGCACCATTAAAGGCTGCCCTGATGTCATCCATGTGATAGACACACACTGCATAGCCTTTAAACACAGCACTAGGGAAAAAAGTTTTCATCAGTGAGAGGTGAAAGAAAAGGAAATCTTTAATGTCATGATGAAGCTATCTTCCACTCTTTTACTCACCTTGTTGTGCTAAAGAGGCCAAAAATTTCTGGGTTTTTCTCATCCTTGTTATTGAGAACAAACACATCCTCTGAAAAATACACAAATAAATTAATACCTTTTAAAAAATAATCATTATATTACACATTATATCCAGTAAGGGTAGTTATTGCTTTACCAAGCTCATCAAAGTGGGTATCAATGCCAGTTGGTCCAGCCACAGAGCAGATGAGGCGAGTTTTCAAGAAGGAGCTCCATCTGTTCACCAACATCCTCTGACCACCCTGGTCATTCTGAGTAATGAGACTGGATTAGTTTTCGACTGCCCTGTCAGTACTAGATCAAATATTTGCAGAGGTTCCAAGTGTGTTATCATTCTCACCGCACAGACTCGCCCGATGCGGCTATAGACAGCCCTGTTCATGCCTTCAGCATCCTTCTCTTTCTCAGTGAAGAAGAAGTAGACTTTATCATCATCTCTGTCGTCGTTGTCAGGGATAACTGCTGAACCCACAAACTTAGGCTCTGTAGGAATGGAACACAGTGTTAATAATAATAATGAAAAAAAAAATACTTTTGTTACTCAGGTATTTGATTATACACAGTAAACCCATTTTTGGCCCCATGTTTGTTCAATATCCTACAGTGTTTAACCAACCATTAAGCTGCTCCCTGTTGTTTCTTTCGGTGCGTGTGTAGGTGTGGTTGTTCAGTCTGCATAAAGCACCATCATTTTCCCAGTAATCAGTGTACAGGCCAATATAGAGCTCTCCTCCTGATGAACACAAATATATTAGAGTCAGTGCACATCAAAACATCAACCATTTTTGATAATACAACTGATATGAAATATGACCACGAGGTGGCAGTGTTGATTCTTGAGGAGAATAAAGGCTGCTGCTGAGTAACGATCCAAGCTTATGGTGTGAGAGTGAGTAGTGTCTTACTAGATAGCATAGATGTGCAGGGACTGCTGGGGTCATATGGACAACGTCCTTTCCCACTCATAACACTTTCCTCTTCCAGAGCAAATAGCTTCTAAGAACAATACACAAAAAACGCAGACTTAGACTTGCATTTTGTGCACAAATGCACATTAACAGCTACTTTGCAGAGGGTCGTTGACACAAACCCTATGTGGTGGAAATGAGTTACAGCAAAGGCAGATCAAAAAAATGATGGATGAGAAGGAGGAAGGAAGATTAATGAGACAAGGTGTGATGGATGACTAAATAAGGGACCACTATCTGGGTGTGTATTTGCTTTACTCCCATATTGTTGTGGGATCCCAACTTCCACTCTGTGACACACGCACGCCTCTCACACACACACAGACAGAAACAGATTTGAACTCCCAGTAGAAGCAAAATTCATATGTTTTGGGTCACCACATTGCTCTTGACAGTCACTGGTATTTCAGAGGGGTCTTGTCATCTTCTGTATTGATTTATGAGAGCCCACAGAACCCTGCTGTGCTGTGACTGGCTGCAGCAGAAGCCAGTTTCTGGTGCAAAGCCATCCATCATAGGAAATAATCTATCAAAATGAAACACTAGCACAAAAAGCTGAGTTCATATTGGTTTAAATGAAAAATTCTGAAGCATTATTATTTTTTTTTTTTTTACTTTTTATTTTTTTGTCTTTTCTCAAAACAACGGCACTATTGGTGAAATAATTAGTTATTTGTTGGTATGATAGTGGCAACAGAATATTTTATCATTAAGTATTGGAATTCAGCTACAATTTAGGTCAAACTTAATGGTATCTATAAATTCAGTGCGGTCTCACAAACCACAAAGAGAGGGTTTTCTGTCCTTACATAAATCAGCTATATCTGATGAAATTTTGTACAGCTAAGAACATTCCAGTAATGAGTGATGGCTATGTGTGGTTGCTATCTAGAAGCTGCAACTGGCCTGCTTGACCTGCTGGACCAGTGTTGGTATGCGGCGTGGAAAATCTTCTCAGTTTCTCTGTGTGAATGCAGCCCAGACAAACACAGACACACACATACTCTTAGCCTGACCTGTGACAGCTGGGAGATGTGTAGCATATTGTATCAACACAAGTAAGTCAATCCAATTCTACAAAAATAAATAAATAAATAAAACAAGTGGTACACACATTCATATATATATTAATTGGACATTAGAACTGCTAGCTTCTTTTAAGTCTAAATAAAAACCATATGCTAAATACTTCTCAGTCTCAGAAAAAAAAACTAATAAAATCAGATAAAAGTAAAAATCCATCCTCTTTTACTTTGTCTTTCTCATCTCCAGCTCATTTTGTACCTTGTTGCCAGATGCAGGAATTCATCTACAGGAGCTTGTTCAAAGTTGAACAGTTCTGCAGTCCAAGATGTGCTCACAGCTCTGAGAGCTCCTAACTGAAACATGATGTCACACCATCTTTTTAACAGTGTGCAACTAAAACATGACTATATATGTCCATCTCTGTGGCCAAAACAGCTTGCTAACTTTACAGAAAGTTATTTGCTTTGTCTCCCCGTGTACTTAATTACTAGCCTTTTGCAACAGTAGTAAGAGAAGGAGCCACAAAAACAAAGTGTCATCATGTTCTAAACAAATAATTATAATAAATATTACAACTTAAATGCCTTTGAAATGTGGGGTTTGTCTTTGTTTCTGTTCCACTCACCTGCCCTGCATGTCCCACTCTGACCAGGGCACAGACAGGGTTGAAGGCTCCTGTTCCACAGACCAGCAAATGGGTCTGGTTGTATGGCTGCAAGACCTTGATGTAGTTTGCACATTCAGGCTGTAGAAAGAGACACAGGGATGAAGTAGACCATAAATGAAATGGAATGGGTGGGTTGTGAAGGACAACTGAGGCCTCTTAGTGAGAATTATCTAATGCAAAAAGGGCAGAGTTTATTGCATAACCAATAACATGGATATGTGAGGTTAAACAAAGGCTAATCAGCACATTGTATTAACCTGTTTGTTAATTTAATCTACTGATATAGTAAATAACTACACGGTGTACGACAGGAAGAAATACATGATCACTTTGGAATTTGAGTGTTCTCTTTTTGATTTACAGCCCAGCTGTTCCACCACATGCCAACTAAAACTACACAGCCACAAGTTCTCTGTGCAAAGCTTACCATTTCCCTTCCCTTCATCATGCACTCCTCCACCTGAGATTCTGTGCTGGCCCAAGCAATCTGCAAAGAAGCACAGGTTTTTCAGATTTCCAGTGCAGTTGTTGTGGATACAAAATATGCTGTGAAACACTTTACACACATAGCTATAGGTACACACAACTTTTGCAAAATAATATTTTTCTCTACATGAATATGATATCACTGACCACATTGCTTAAGCAATCACACAAGGTTATCATGGCCCTGTTTTAATTTTTTTCATCCTAAAACCCACACGAAATATTGTTTTATATTAAAAACAGACTCATACATGCATACACATTTGCAATACATCCATGTTACATCCTGCAAGAAGGGATGATGTCTTATTACAAGCAAGAGTGGTGAAGTCAGGCTCACCTGTCTGTGGTGTGTGTTAACCCTGTCCAGGCTGAGGGAAAACAGAGCATTCTTGGCACCAACATAAAGCCTCTGGTGACTCTCATCAAGCAGCATGGTCTGGGGTAGAAGATGCACACCATGTCCCTGGAACACCCACGTCCTGTTCATCTGCCAAAGCTCTGCATATATGATGACACAGTGACAGAACATCCCCAAAGGATTATAGAAACAAAACAGAACAATCGAACTGAATGATCACTAGAGATTTGTAATGAATTCTGAAACATCTGCCTGAGTCTCAGCTGTTCCACAGGCTCAGGACGCACATGTGTTTCTTATTTGTAGCCACCCCAGGGGAATGTCATGCTGCAACATCTTTCTATCTAATCTTTCCCTTAGCGTGGTGCACCCATGCCTCCTATGTCTTTATTGAACTGTGGATGTCATCACTAAAGGTCAAAATACTCTCAGCTTAGAGGAAAACCCCCAAAGTGCCAATAAATTATTAAAAAGGATGATCATAATTCCTTCTCCACATATCAGTCGTGAAAAGATACTAATGAAAAAACCTAACAGCAGGGATGGTTGTGGGACAGATGTTGCTCTGTTTGATTTACAGAGACTCTTCTATGTAGTCCTTTTAACTGCGAGGAAGCAGTTTTATCAGACAGGAAATTGAACTGGTCTCTTTTGCAGCCATTAGTTTAGATCAGCTGCCACTCCTACTTTAAAAAGGAAGCAGTTGACCACTACAGATATCACATTAAATACAAACACACACATCAAAATAACTACGGACTTACAAGCCACACGTATACATCCACCACTACTTTTATCTTCCTGACTGAACTTGACAAGCCAGTCCCACTCTGCAGCTTCTTGAGAGGTTGTGGAGGAAGGATTTAAGCCAAGTCTTAAAACTCCAGAGGCGTGCCCTTCCTGTGGGCTCCACTGGCCTGAACAATCTTTCATTAACACCTGATTGGTTTAGACTCAGAGCCCTTGTAAAATAAAAAAAAGGCTTTCTGGTGTGTGTTAACTCTGAGAACTCACAAGGATTCGGGCACACAGACCAGGTTTTGTGTTGCAGCCTTCATTTTTCTTAACTTAATACACATGGTCAGATAACCATACAATGTTCAACAAAATCAGTTTAAAAGGAGAGGAGGGCCAAAAACTGGCTAGAACAACCATTTGACTGATATAAATAATGCTTGGATAGCATGTCGCACAAGCTGGGGTAGCAGTGGATAATTGTATGATTTGCTTTCATAGCATCTGTATATTTTCTTTTAGATATGTGATCTCCAAAATAGTGTTTATCCTATTTTTCTAGATCCCTCACGGTAACTGCACCTCACTTTGTGGAGACTTTTATTTGTTTAAAAAGAGATTAGGTTTCCCCTGGAGAATGTGTGACTGTGTATATTTTGTTGCTAATAAGATTTCTATGTTGGAGACAAGTGATTGTTTGTTTGAGTTGCATTAGGTCGTGGGTGGTTAGGTGGCAGAGATAGAGGGGATGTGGCAGTCATGTTCTGCCAGGGCTCAGACATGCTTCCTGTAATTATTGAACACACACACACATACACACACACACTCACACACACACAGACAGACATCGCTATTTGACTTGAGCTGAAGTCGTACCAAGGACAATCCCTTAACTTTGCCTCTGAAACAACCAGATCCTTCTTCGAGTGAAATCCAATTTGCTCCTTATTTAGATGACAAAATTTTAACTGCTATTTAAAGTGAAGTAGTGAACAGGGAATCAATTAAATCTGTCTTTCTATCTGTTTGACTTTATCGATGAAGTTGAGTGACAGCTGATTTATATGGACACTTGCACACAGCAATAGACCTAAAGAAGGTAAACAAAAACAGGTAAAGAAAAGAAAAAAAATGACAAAAGCTAAAAAATGTCATTTTCCCATCTTCCCCTCATGTACAAAAAACATCCTCAAGAGCCACTGTACACTTAAGACTCTCAAAATTGACCATCACCCTAAATCAAGCATATCCAACCTTCAATTAGGTCTTCAAAGGCTATAAAACATCACTTTTCCATCTTCTACAATCCAACAGATGGGGAGTGGTTTTTCCATGTCATCCATGTAAACAATTTAGCAAAAATTAAAGTAATAAGTTAGTGAATATGTTTCTTCTTGTCAGAATGCTTTGGCCCACACGAAGGAAAAGAAAATGCCCCTCCCAACAGGAGGGACCATTCTGTTTAAAACACCAAACAGCCTCATCAATCTAGGACTATGTACAACCAAATGTGCAGAGTTTCAGATTCTCAACTAAAAGCCGATTCCCTGGATGAACAGGATCAAGATGTGCTTTGTATTTGTAGCTATGACATCATGTACAATCCTCCATTTGAGGTTAGCTGCCTACTTCTCACCAGGCTGCTTGTACAAGGAGCACCATTGTCCCTTCAACGTGAACCCTGAACCAAAAACCTGTATCCACTTTGCATCCTTCAGTCCTTGAACCAACCTTCACACAAATAGCATAAATTGCTGATTTCCTATTGACTTCAAACTTCTCCAACCGCAAATTTCTAAAAGAAAGCACGCTCTGCTCATGTTTCCTCCCACTCCTCTACATTGAGAGCTACAAACAGTGATGAAAAATGGTACGCCACTTCCTCATGCCAGTTCACTGAACTATGCAGAGTAGACCTTTATTGCTCTAGAACAGACCTCATGACTTCTTTGATAACTATTAACAGTGTCTTGAGTCTCAGTCTTATCTTGTGACCTAGAACATCCATTGATGAGGTCAAATACCCCAACTTTACACAACCAGCTTCTGGTAAAGCAAATGTGACGGAAGCAGATGATAAGGTACCAGTGCTGATCTCATCACTGAAGAGGGCAGGCTCCTCTACAACCCAAACACCTGAAGTGGGAATTGGATCCCTTTCAACCTTTGAAAAGTGCCATGCCTTTAGGATACAAAAACACCGGAAGACCAAACAAATCCGTCTCTTCCTAATTGAAAAGGAACAGTGGCTTGTCATACCAAAGTCTTTCAGTCCTTCCCAGGAGAAACCTTACTACATCCAAACACCTTTCTCCATAGTGGTAAAGAAGGCTCTGTGCTGTCTGTAATCTAAAGACCATAATTCACAAAAAATGTCGGTAAGACCTTAACCTCCCTTCGATCACAGGAAGGAAAAGAGCTGATTTGCGAGCCTAGTGTTTTCCATTCCAGAGAAAATCCAAAATGAGATTTTGTATCTCTTAAACAGCTCTTTAGGTAGAGTAAGAACTATCAATTTATGCCAAAACATCAAAGAAACAAGAAAGAAAGAAAGAATTTTCACTCCCTAGAAATTAAAATAATTACAAAACTACTGTCACTTTTTTTTTCTTAAATGTGCTGATTATAATAATTACTGGCAATCAAAGCCAGTAAAAACAATTGGTGGATCTCGTGATTACTCAGACACACTGACAGTCGCTTCAGAGCAGAGTTTTTCTCCTCTGTCATTACGTATGTCACCCACTGATCAGGCTGAATAAGTGGAAGAGGGGATTTCCATATTTACCAATTCCTTTCTGTCTGTTTCCTCTCCCTCTCACCATCTGCATCTAGTGAGGGCTTTTTATCTGTCAGCTGATGAGCTAGAAAGAGGAGGAGGAAGAGGAGGAGGAGGTTTCTCTTTTAGTAACTCATCCAAGGAGACACACAGCCCGACTGTGATCCCATTTCAGATGGAAATCCCTGAGAAAAAATGGCTCCTGAAGATAGATGCTTTCATCAGCAGTTTGATCAGTGCCAAGAGATGCTGGTGAAGATTTGGTCGAGTAAAATGGAAACAAACTTTATCAGCTTCTCGTTATTCTTGTTTGAAAATCTTGTTTTACTGCACCCAGGAGTATGGTATGTCATTTTCTTCAAAGGATATAGGTATTTGAGCAGTATCCAAAGACAGATTTAATAAACCTTGATGAACACACATAGAAGATTGTGATAATGACATCATCCATCCATCCATCCATCCATCCATCCATCCATCCATCCATCCATCCATCCATCCATCCATCCATCCATCCA
>JAOWBL010000021.1:9602115-9612484 GCA_028564865.1 Zenarchopterus dispar | reverse complement strand
GATTTGATTCAACTTTCAAGTGTTTCAAATGTCTTTGGTTTTAATTTTCTGTGAGTTAAATGGCTAAAATATGAAAAGCACATGTGTTTATTTCTAAATGTGAACATATAAGGTTCACTGTTAACCCTGACAAAACCACTTCAGTTCACATGATAAGTTTAATCACCTTCATAGGCCTGTTGAAGAAAAATATTTATGTTACTAACTGATTACAATTCTCCAGACAAAATGTCCTTGGCAGACAACTGAGGAAATGCTTTGGCTAACTAATTATTTTAAAATGTTGAGGTTCCATGACTTCCTCTGTGAACACTTCAACCTAATTCAAACATCTTTGATAGTACAAATATAACCTGGCTACTCATGCAATTTTTCTTTATAGTTTGAGAAACATTTCTTTTTGTTTATTTTAAGAGCACATGTAGCTAGAGAAGGTATCCATTATGTGTAGGATTTTTTCTTAAGCTTCACTAAGCAAGAAATAAACTTACTAGAGCCAACAGGAACCAAAATGTCCAAAAATAAATTTACTCCCAAAAGTAAGATTAAAGTGCTTCTGCTGACACAATAAGTTGGTGTCTAAAACTATGACGAAGTACGGAGCTTTGGAAGCAACTTAGGTCTGCTTAGTTCATCATTATTATGAGAAAACTGCTGTATCACCCTCTGCGGCTCTAACAAAGCATGACGAAAGAATATGTGGAGGCTGGAGAATAAATCTACCGGTAAGTCTGACCACCAACCTGCAGCCTGCTGACACTCTGACACATAATGGTCGTGCAACAGCTTCATTAGTGGAAAGAAATTGATAGCTCCATAAAGGTAGTGCTCATTTCACTCCACAGACCGAGTAAACTAAAATGAGCTGCCAAAAGACCTGAATGATGCTAATTCAAGTCACATGGACATTTGGACATTTTTTTTCAAAGGCACAGTAATGTTACAAAGCGAACAGTACAGCTTTATTTCTGATCTATAATAAACATATAATATCCCAGGATTTGGGTAGTTTTAGGTTTTTTTTTTCAGTCAAGCGTTTGAGGTGTATTAACATCTTTAGACATGTGTTTAAAGTCTTTCGATGTTGTGCAGCCAAAGATTAGGGTCAATTATTTCTGAACACAGCTCAGCCTTGGTGTTTGTAATTCTATACCCTGTGTGATTTAGGTAACAGCCCCGAGTTAACCAAATGAAAGGATGGCTGGGGTGAAAGTGACTTTAATGCTTTTGAAATAATCTTCAATGTTGCAGACGTCTTGGCAGAATATGGGGACTAGATGAAAAATAAATTATCAGTAGTGTTAACTTTCACAACATGTGCAAAGTGTGAATAACATCTTAGCATGCAGATCCATATCTGTTTCCTAGTAAGGTCATCCTTGAAACACGTGATGATGTGCCAAAAGAACTTTATGAGAAACCTGATCTCATACTTTATTGAGTTTTTTATTGATCCCATGCTGCAGTTGCCAGTCTGACCAGAAACAGGTTAAAAATATTTCTGCATTTATATTGTTCGTTTTTCTATGCCATCACTCTTTTTTTCTCCTCCCAGAGGTCAGAAATAATGTTTTTCCACACTGCTTTGATACTAAATGCTTTTGTGGACAAAAACTTAAAGGCATATTTTTCTCCATTTCCATGAACTGCATCCATGCCCTCAGCATATGAAGAATTCAAATTGTTGTGCCTGTGCATGCACATATATGAATTTGTGTGAACTGAAGGGTGTGTACAAAAGTCACTGGAAGAGCCCAAGCCCATGAGGCATGAATTAGGACTTAGATGTTTATCATTCCATAATGATAGGATCCAAATGCAGTCTTCGCACAGTTCTCCATGCTAGCCAGAACACGTATCAGAGGAGTCAGACGTGAAGGGAGAGAGGGGTGGGATGTCAGCCAGTGTAGCAGCTCTACCCTCAGGCAGTTAATGAATTTGGCTGATATATGACGGATACACTTGATATTTCTCTGGTACTGATGATTAAACTTATCGGCATTCATATGCTTACTTTTGTTGTGTTGAAAAAAAAAATATATATATATATATATATATATATATGTATATATATATATATATATATATATATGATTTTTTATATGTCTTTTTTATTGTTTGTCATTGGATAAATTAGCTTTATTTGTTTTTTTCTAAATATGCTTTTTTTGCTTTACTACATTATTGAGGAAATCCACCTTGAAACAAGAATTGATCAGTTACAAATGCTGTTTCATTAAAAATAACAAAATAATTACATATTGATACTAAAAATCTTCCTTTTGATTGACAAGTTGGTCAACTCTCATTATATACTCCAAGCATATACACACGGGTTACTCGCCATCCAAATTCCACACCTATTTTCAACCATGACTAACAGGCTTATGTTGAATCATCACCTTCTGTTTCTATAAAAGATCAAAGAAACTGTGAGAAAAAGACTATGTTTACTCGAGAGTTTTATCTGCAAAGATAAAACCCTCATTATTGTTGGAGAGATACACAGCAATCAGTTCACATACCAGCGCATGCACATCCATGTCACACACTCTCACACACACACTCATAAACAGCCACATCCATGCAAATGCTTCTATCTTTCTCTCTTACACAGAGAGAGAGAGAGACATACAAATATACACATTTGTATGCCAAAAAAAACAACTATTCCATCTCTCCGCCACTATGGCATGAGAGAAAGCCACATTATAGATTATCAGCCACCATGGCTGAGGGACCAAAACAAACTAGAAGGAGGCTCCTGGAGCGACAAATGTTTGGTGCAAAAAGCATGTACATCACAGAAAAAGACACTTTTATCAGATCCTCCCTCTGCATAGTAACTTTTCCATGTGGGCTGAAACATAAATCTTCAATGGGCAAATTATTACAAGCCTTTTGCTTTGCCACAGACAGTACTGATTTGTTGACTTTTCTTCTTGAACTTTTTAAGACTATATTTTACAAGCAGGTGTTTTGCTACTTGTGTGTTTTTTTTTTTTTTTTGGAAATATGAACTTATAATTATTAAGGATTAATGTGCAATATCATATATTGCATGTTGTTTTTTCAAAATTTGTATTATATGTTCATCTTTTTTTTTTTTACATGAACCAAATGTATTGCATTTATTAAGAACAAAGGCTTAGCAGAAATAATGGGGTGTCGCACCTGTTCCACTCTCAATTAGCAGCCGAGAAAACTAGTTTCAGTTGGAATGAGAATGATTAATCAGCACAGTTTAACTCACAAGACTGTTGCAGCAGAAACTGCAGTGCATATCTATCCATTTCCATAATAAATGAAAAGAAATGTGCATTAGGGGTTTCTTACCTTTGTGTGAGAGCCGTATCCTTGGGTAGATGCTCTGTGCTGTGTGAGTCATGCCAAGCAAAATAAGATGCAGCCGCATCAGCGACAGACCCACAGTCCTCAAGCATCCTACCATTATCACTGTGAAAGACGTTTTTTTTATTTATCTAGTTAAATAACATGCAAGTCCACTCAGCATAAGCGGAAAAAGCTGCACAGGCAACTCGCTGTAAACAGGTTTAACAGGTTTTCAGTATCCAACAGGAGTCCACTTGGAGGTAACAGTCCTTTCCTGAGGATCACCACAACATAGATCAACTAAATGTATCTCTGCAGCGTCTTTGCAGAGATGCTGCTTTCCCCTATAGCAACCTGCTGAAAGCTGCATCCACCCACCACCTTGGTGGAAAAGGATAGTGCTTTGGCTATTATCTGTGTTAGGTCTTAGTAACCAGGGAGAAAAGAAGTCCAGTTGCTACATTCACGCTGCAGTGCTCACTCCTCTCTGTCCATATGTCAGTCCGTCTGTTTTTCTTTTTTTTTCTCTGTCTCTCTGTAATGCTTAGATCCACTCTTCCTTATCCCATTAATAAAAAAGTGAAGACAAAAACAAAAACAAAAAAAAATAACACACACAGAAAGGTGTTGAAGCTGCTAATTTGTTAAACCTTTGTCCCAGCAGCAAAGCAGGAATAGCTGGAGGTGCTGTGTGGTGTCCTCAGTTTGTATTCCTCCTTCTGGGTCCACTGGAATAAGTCAGTCCCTGGACGAGAGCCCAGGAAAAGGCAGAGTTGAAGAGGGGAGGAGAAGTGAGCCTCGTGCCTGGCGTGTGGTCTCTTTTCAGTGGAGAAGAAATTGAAGCTTTTCCTCCAGACTCTGCTTGCGCTCAGGCAGTCAGGGAGGATCCAAACCTCAGCTCAAGCCTCTGTCATTCAGTTCAGATGTTTTCAACCACAGCTACTGATCTGAGGCCACCTGTCAAAAGTGTGGTGAGAGTGTGTTAAAGCCCATGAGAATAGTTAAAAATGTAGGAAGTGTGTTTCATGCAGAAGAGTTGAAAACTGTCTTCATTTTCTTCTAGACTTCCTTGAGAGATCTTTCTCCCCATTGGGCAGCTGGAATTATGTGTGCTGTGTCTTCCAGGCAGATTCTGTAAGGCTTTCCCCTCCTCTAAGAATTATTGCCTCCCATGTCCCTCTACAGACCACCCCCTGCTTCTCTTCCTCTGCTCTCCTTCTGGCACTACCTTATTTTTGCTCCAATTCCTGCTGCACTTACACATACCTCAGCCAAGGTTAACTGGCACTCCTGTCATTTTCAATTGCTCCTTTTTTTGTCCTTGTTTCTATGTAGATAGTTATTATCACTGTTACCATGGATTTTCATGCGCAAGGTTTCGTTCTCGGATGTTTCTTTTTTCTTGCCTGTTTAATCTCGCCCTCTGTTTATCTTCCTACCCATCTCTTGCTCGTCAGTTTTGTAAAACCCAGTTATTAGTTCGTTCTTGTGTGTCCTACATGCTTTCCGTTGATTCATCAAACCAGTCATTTTCCTTTTCAGTTTGTCTGCAACAACATTCTGTCTACACAGGGCTTCTGTTTAGTCCTTTTATCTAGTGTTTGTGTGCATGAGTGTCCAAGTAGTGTCATTCTTGTGTAAACTACCAATATCAAGCTCACTGGAATGCCAGTATATCTCTTGAGTTTGTGTTTTTGTCTAAAAAAAGAACAAAAAAAACGTGAAAAATGTGAGTACAGTCTTTCCAGAAATTGTAAAGAAGATGCTTACAGAAGCTTTGAAGGAGAACAACCTCTGACTCTCAAAGAACTCTCTGGGGTATATCTGCTTTCCCTAATTTTTGTCTCTTTCAATGGTAATCCAAGGTGAAGTATGCAGAAAATGTATCTAAATCAGTTTATTTGAGCTTGTAAAATTAATAATGGCAATATTGATTTTTTTTTACTCTCACCTGAAATTAAGTGAATAGATGTTAAATTAAGAAAATGAATACCAACGGGGAAAGAAATGCAGTAAAAGGGGCTAACAAGAGATAAATGTGCACAGTGGGAGTTACCCTTGTTGGCAAATTGCAAACCTATAAATAAAGAGAGGAGCAGTAATATGGAATTGCAAATGATTGCATTGGATTGTGGCAGCTGCACTACCACCCCACACCCCTGCACCACCCTGGGATCTGATGACTGGCTGCAACTCCCCCGTCGCACCTGTTCCCTACCAAAACAGAAAGACATTGTGTGTGTGTAGATGTCTCGTAACACACATCTCAGTTGTCCCATTGCATGGCGCAATTATAGGCTCTCATCTGTTGTTGAGGGTGTGACAACTGTTCAGCGCCGGCTTCCCTGGAGCTGATGCTATCAGACTGACTGTGACACACATTTTCATCAGTCTCAGCCAAGCCACTAATGTAAAAACGCATTTCTGCTTTGCATCTTGATAAAAGCTCCCTTGTCAGATTTCCAATCTCTTAAGCCACAGCTCAAGATTAATAGCCGTTTCAAGAGGCTAATGTACACAGACAGGTGGGCACCACATCCTCTATTTTAATTTCATTCACTGCAGTTGATAGCAACAATGGCCTAGAAGTCTACCTCAAAACAAAGAACATATCTCAACTCAGAACTTATTATTCTCCTTGTAACTTGTACCAAAGACCTTCCTATGCAGCACTCCCACACATGATAATCGCAGCAGCCATCCACCCACTTTCTTACCACCCCCATTGAAATTCTGCTCTTTAACACACATCCCTAGGATTCCACTAATACCAAGAATTTTTATTCTCTCTGTATTGCATGGCAGAAATGTTGTATCTGCAATGTGTGTGCTCTTCAAATGCATTCAGTTTCAAAGATGATAACATTCATGGCCACATTTTACACATATCTTGTCCCTATTCCAAATGCTCTCTTCCTTTAGTTGCTGTTTTTAGGAAGCCTGAGTTTTTGAAATGCGAGTTTGATTGAGTGCTGATGTCTAATGTTTGTTTGAATAAGCCATGTCCAAATGTGTAGCAGCATGCCTTTCATGGTCACTGAACACAGAAAATATTTTCACTCATGGTCATGTTGTGTCAATATCCACCCTGTTCAACGGAAGCCTTTCTCACCTCCTGTTTGACCTGCAGAGATTGCAGCCTCTTCCTACCCCCCACATACACTCATGCTCTGTTTTTATATCCATGCAAGTTCTGTCTAGTTACAAGCACTGAACAGCAGGATGTGTGAGAGGAGAACAGAAAAGGAAATAGAAAGATTCAAAGCAAGATATTCCAAACTGAGTGAACATACATTTATGCATGAAGCTATGTCTATGTTAGTGTACTCCATGTCTGCTGCTGACCACCTCCTGCTGTGCCACCCCCTGCTACTGAGAGGTCAGGTCTCTGGTCTCCCGCAGCAACAAGAGCAGCACTCTGACGGTCCAGTGTTTCAGAGCCACCATACACTCCAAAGATTTACACAGGTGGCTGTCATATGGCCAGTTAAGACTGTAGCCAACTCTCCCCCCTCAGTTAGCGCCAAACAGCAGGTAGCAGTCTTATTTCCTTGCTATCACTGATTACACTACAAGATATAGATAAGAAAACCTCAAGACACACAAATATTTATCCTATTTCTACAGCCTGTAAATTCTGTCAGAGCGCTCATGTTTCCTTGTGTGTGATACCATGCAGAGAGAGGGAGAGACTGCTGATGAACCACAGATGACTGAAAGCAACGGCAGATTCTGACTAGAAAGCCAGGTGTGTTATGGTTGACTTCAATAAGTTTGCTGTGTGTGGACTTCACAGTATAAAACCCAAGGCGCACACCTTTAACAAGTAAGAATTTGTTCTCATAACCACTTTCAATATATGTATATAGGTAAGTGGAAAAAGGTCTGTATATATTCTTTTACAGTCCATTATTTTTGTAGTATCCTACTGCTTGCTGCTAACCCTCAGGTGAGGCTGAGTGTGTGTCTCGCATCACTGTCTGTGGAATCAGAGCGTGCCGAAAACTTCTTCTTGCCTCCTACAAAGCCAGAGATCAGAATAACCATCATCCAAGCTCAATTAAACAGCCATAAAAAATGAAAAAAGAAGAGCCATGTGCTCAGTATTTTGGCTTTCATTTCTTCCTGTGATTCAGCTCTTGGTGGAGATTTTATAGTTAAAGGGTTAGGAATGGTCCGCCCAGGTCCGTTAGTCACAGATGGTGAAGGGAAGGAATGGGTTACACCTCTGGAGTTGTATGAGGAAGTGACCATCTGGTCTCATGTGTATTTACATCCGTCATCATGGTGACCATCACAAAATCTAGAAGTGAGTGGGTGAGGGAGTATCTTTTTTGAATGACTGTGCAGTGTGTCCCTGTGCATATGTGGTTACAAGTAAATTTTGGCAACTTTTTGCACATGTGGAGAGAATTAAGGACACACACACACACTGAAGTTCCCATTTTTCCCCTTGTACATTTTCATTATGACTTTATGTTAAAAAGTTTAAGATTGAAAAAAAAAGCAGCTTATAAGTCTTTCTTCAATGTAGTCTGCTCTCTTTCCTGGTCGTTTGTCTCAAGCACACTATGATTACTGCTGGCAGACAAAATAAAGACAGATACAATAATCATGGGGAGAGGTTTAGACTAAACATCTGCTTAAAACATGTAATTAAGTGAAGTTTCTTCTTAACGATTTATAATCCTGCTGAAATATCCTACAGACTGTATTCAGCACCAAAACTAAAACTCCAGGGTGGATACATGAAACAGTGTAGGTTGGATCACCAAAGGTTAATGTGGGGTTATAAACAGAGAACCTTTTTTGGTTTTGCAGAAAGAGAAGACATTTACACATACAACTGTCCAAACTGTGGGTGAAGATACCATCAAATAAAAGGTAAACGAGGATCTTTTTTCAATTCAAAGTTTTAATGTTATCAGGACATAATAATATCTTTTAAAGAACAGACTGTTTTCTTTTATTGTTTTAAAATAAATACCAGAGTTAAATCCACCCTAGATTTATGTTTACATGATAAGTAGAACTTTTGTGGGGTACCAAAACATAATAAAGCAGTTTGGAGTAAAAACAGAATATGTGTTTGCAGTGAAATTGCAATTAATGTTGAGACATGAGTTAATGGAGGCACATAAAAATAAAAAGACTGTACAAATACTGTATCTCCTTCCAGTCAATGCACCCTTGTTTTGCTTAGTTTTGCCCAGAAGATGTGAGTGCTGATCCAGATATATGGAAGCTGAGGACATGAACTCTCTTCCTTTGGTGCATATTGACAGTTTTTTTTTTTTTTTTACAGTATTTTAATTAACTTGGTAGCACTCATGGCAAAGTTGTAGTGACTTTTTTATACTTTTTATGAAAAGGTCTTTTTTTTTACACTTTTTTCTGCATATGCAAAGCGGAACAGCAGTTTATAGTCTTGTCAGAGGGTTAACATGGTATTTTATGCTAGAGTAGCTCCATTGTCCCTTGAGCTAACAATAACTGCCATTTTACTGCAAATACATATTTTGTTCTCTCTTACAACTGCTTTGACTCATATTGTTTTGGTCCATAACGGGAGTTTCTACTCCTTACACTCAGGTTTGCTTGAATTCTGGAATGCTCCTTTTTAAGGATTTAAAATTAGTTAAGGGCAACCTCATATGAACAAAAGCCACATTACACTAAGACATTATTATTTAACAAAAGCGAAGTTAAATCCAGAAGAATCCAAAGCTGAATCTGAAAAACTGAGACCACTCCATGAGTCAGTACCTTGCAGAACCATTTTACAAAGAATAAGTGATATAATTGTTTTCTGTATGAAGTTACCAGTCTCTCTCTCATCATTGTTGTCCCAGTAGTCAAAATTCAGCAGCAATAACCTGCAAAATTGTGCAACAAAGAACAGCTGCAATGCTTTACAACAGCTTATTATGCAGTGCCTTTCAGTGTGAAAATGCCTGTGGTACGTGTGTGGAATAGTTTTATGCACGCAATTCTCATTTTAATTAATGAAAATAGCAATGATGAATAATTGCTTGAATCATCCTCTGGGGCATTTATGTGAAAATTGCATGGAATGAAGTTTTGCAACCAATGAATGTTTTAGACTATGCCATTAATATCTTAACCAATTAAAAAAATAAAAAGTAAACCAGAAGTCAGAAACCAAAAATGAATTGATTTTAATGGAGACCAAATGCCTGAGAATATCTTACATTCACATTAAGAGAATGAGTCATACCATGAGGGATATTTTTGCAGAGTATGTTTAAGTTTGTATATTTCTTTTTGCAAATTGCTGTCTAGTGTATTTCCTACATTTCTTTTCATTTGTAGTTATCAGACACTCTTCAAATCAACACCTCCCCCTTGTCTAAATTCAGGACTTTCGAATCAAAGGAGCAGAGGTGTGAGATGACCCCTGAGAGCTACGTTGACTGTGTTCAGTCCAACCCTTTTGTGCACACACTGACAAGTGGGACATGATCACCCTTGACAAACATGAGCAAGCACGAGAGTGGAAAGTATAAGTACTGGGCTTGTGCTTGTCTTCCAGGCGTTGTTCCTCCTGGCAGAGCTATCAGGTAACCTGTTAACCTACACTATATCATTCTGACTGCTTTAACAGACTCTATCAGTGACTTGTGTCAAAATCTCCTGTTAATCCATTTAACAGTTTACATTTCACCCTAGCACTGATTAACATCCTGTAGTGGTCATTTAGATAGGAGTGAGACATAATCCAGAGATTTCTGAAAAGCATACAAACTGACGCCGATTGTGTTAGCACTTACATGCACACATTTGCCCAAGAATGTGGAAGGAAGGTCAATAACCTTGGAGAAACAGAGACAACATTTGCACTTTTTTCCTTGATGGAACTAATATACTGTATACATCCGTGGTGTTCAATCCAGGTCCTCAAGCTCTACTGTCCTGCATGTTTTAAATATCTCCTCCATACACACACACACACACACACACACACACTCACACACACACAAGCAGGCACGTAACTGATGCCAGCTTATCAAAGTTA
>JAOWBL010000021.1:9591163-9602015 GCA_028564865.1 Zenarchopterus dispar | reverse complement strand
CATACATACATACATACATACATACATACATACATACATACATACATACATACATACATACATACATATATATATAAATGTCAGTTCTTTATTTTACTGCCACTGACATTGAAGTTGAAGAAATGTAAGTCTATAAAACAAATATTACTGATACAGCACAAATAATACCCAGACAAAAGGGAAATAGGTAAAACAGTGTTAGTTAAATACACAGACAGACAGATAGATAGATTCCAAAACTGGGAAATTAGGGGTTGCAACAGCAAGTATTGAGACAAACAATGACTACAATGAATAAAAAAATAAAATAGCAAACAAAACATATACACAACATAAAAATTAAAAAATACAGTTTTATATACAACATATACTAAACAACAGAGTAATAAGAGAATAAGTACAAAAAAAGATACAGAGGTATATGAACTTTGCAAAAGTAGAAAAGTGTAAACAATGTACAAACCCAAAATAGAATAAAATAAGTACAGTAAAATAACAATTGAATAAAAGAACCAGGTAAGGCCTGTTGGCTGTTCTCTATCTGCCAGAGGTGTTATTGAACACAGCAATGGAATGTGGTAGGAAAGATTTCCTATTTGAGTCCATACCACAGGAAATCTGTCTCAGTCTATTTGAGAAGGAGCTCTGCTGTCTGACCAGTATGTGGTAGAGAGGATGGTGAGGGTTATCCATGATGGATGCCAGTTTGTACCCAATAACTGAGCTAGCTTTCTTTATCAGAAGTAGGGCCTGCTCATCCCCTTCCTGTACACAGGGTCTGTGTTGGATTTCCAGCCCAGTCTATTATCGATGGTCACTCCCAGGTAGTTAATAATAACCCAAACTTTTATTTATGCATGTTTTCATACTGAATCCAAGTCAGATCTACAGTAACTAGATTTGAGTATTTTCATGATTTACAAAACAAAGTTTGCTGTAAGCTTTCTGTCTTTACTTTCTCTTTGTGTCAGCCCGTTTTTGCTTTGTGCCTGCAACAATGCGCTTGAAAGGAAAGTTGGCATGTCCACCCCAAGACCTAGTTGATTTTGCAACAAAAAAAAAAATTGGTGCAACAAACCAGGCATCTTACTTCAGGGTTGAACAGAAGAAGTATTACACTTTCTGCTGTCAGATTCAGTGATGTGATAAAGAAATGTGGAAAGGCGAACATGTCATTAGACCATAGAGGAATATATTATAATTTTACTATATGTATTACTCTATATTATACATAATCTTCTTCCTCTTTTTTGTCATCCACAAAACCTTTTCACCTTATATCTTCCTCATTTTCATTGCTTTAATGTTGCCATTCTTTCTGTTATTTCATTTTGATTTTGTTAGAGTATGAAAAGGTTCTGTTTAAAAATTGTTTGGTTCTTTAAAGTTCACAGATGACAATGATGGTTTAATCTCACACTGGTAACTAAACTAGAAGAATGTTAATAGCCTTCAGATTTGAAGAGAATTAATGATGCTTACAAGTGTGACCATATGATTTCACAACTTTACAGGAGATGCATATATGAGTTGTCTAGGAATGTCACAGTCAGTCTGAGTATCCTGTTCTTACTCTTGATATGTAATAAATAAAGCAGAGAAATATTTTCCTGGTGAGATTAGGGGAGTTCATATTGCTGCACAGCAAAACAGAAATAAAGTAAAGATTTGTGACCAATTGGAAAACCAGATTAAAAGGCTAAAGGTCAGTGAGGTGGGGCATCAAACTGTACTGACAGCGGTATCCATTTCACAGATATCCACACTGCCTTTGACCCTGAGATCTAAAGATGCCAACGGCAATATGAGACACTCACACATACATATGCGAGGTCATACTGTCATACGGAAACACATACAGTTAGGAATGTGCCCTATCCTCATGTTGCATATACACAGCTATACCAACATGCCGTAATCCAATGCAATGAGCCTCATGCTGATGCAGATGTCTGCCTTAATGTGCTAATACATCAAGCATGTAAAGTCTGTGTGAGTTGCAAGCATTATCTGCAGACTGTATGACTTCCACTGTCACTGAACCAGCATTTCCATGTCTACTGTTTCAGTTTTCAAACAATCTGCCGTCAGCAAATCATTCCCCATTCCACTCATTCCCCGTGCACAGGGCCTTGAATTTGGAATAGGTTTTAAAATAGCTCAGAAATCCCATGTACAGTAATTGTGTGATGCATTGGTGTACATCGGTAGATGTGGGTAGGGGTAACTGGCACATTTGTGAAGCATACATTAATAACAATGATAATGATTGACAGGTTTTGGAGTAACATGTTCTGGTATCCAGATGGTGACATTCAGAGGGAAGGCTTTGCTTACTTAAATAAGATTGTACCAAACCAAATACTGTATATGTTACAATAGCATTGCTTTTTATCATTTTTTTTTTAATCTGCCAAAGTAGCTTTTTATTGATGGGCTCTTTGTGATTCTTTGTACCATTGTTTTTTGTTTATGCTGTTTACTTTTGTCTCTTATCTGTGTGTCACTCAGTTATACTGGGTTTACTGAAATCTGTGTCATGCTAGTCATTGCTCCCCTCATGACATATATTTCTTGATTTTTCTGTTCTCATTACGATTCTGCCTTGTTTCTTCATGTTTAGTGGACCACCACTGCAGCACCTTTGGTTTTTGTCTTGCATACATAAATAAACAACACTGACAAGAATGAGGACAAACACATTCACAGGCACAAAACACTGTATGAACCTAAAAAGAATGAAGGACAAACACAATTTAAAATTAAACACACAGTAAGGTTTTCATCATTGGAAAATGACTGTTTTTGTCATGGCTGGGGAGAGATTCCTAGACTTATTTAAATTCCAGCGTAAACCAACTAAGGTCTTTGAATTATTTTCAGTAAGTGAAAACCACACCGCCTCATTTAATCCTCTATTTTCACACCCTGGGGTGAAATATGGGCATTAAAGTTAGCCTCACAGAGTATTAAATCAGACAAAAACATAAAGCTGGAATGTGTTAATGTGTATTCAGTAAAACGAACAAGAATCTTAAAGTACACACACACCGTCTATACTTTGACAGAGTTGAATTGATTACACTCCCTTTTGTGGAAAGGTGTTTGAAACAGACACGCTAAGAAAACAATACAGAAAAATTTGTATGTTGATCTTCAAAATCAAGTCTGAAATTTGAGAGCTCTCTTTGTAACCAGGGATGGAAAATAGCTGAAAATCCTCTATGGACCACAAGGTTCCAAAAGATTTTCACATTTATTGAGCTCATTAACCTTCACGGCACAAAGTACTCCCATGCGGTTTGGGGTTTTCATAATTCAGGACACACACAGGACAGTCACATGGACTCATGCTTATCATGCACAACACCACGTGCTTTTTTTAAATAAACCTGTTCACTTGAAATTAATTTCAGTCACATTTATATGCAGCTCACTGGCTAGGTGGATTATTTTCAGAAGAAACAGTATATGTTTTGATTGAATGAAATGCTGTGACTTGGCATTGAGGAGGTGGCTGTGCATGACGGGCTTACAAATTGCTCCACTCTCAGATCAGAGACTCAGTTTAGCATCTAGAGTCCTGTCTCTGGTTACGTACACACAACAAAAGTACTCCAGTAAGGGTGGAACTGCGGTCAGTGAGGACTGTCTCCAAGTTTCCTATTTGTCAAATGTTGCCATAGAACCTTTCCTAATATCAATGGAAAACACAGTCTAGCCATAATATAATTATATGATGTATGTACGTCAAAAAACAAAGTTTTCAAAGTAACAATAATGTTTCCTTGAAAATATATACATATTTTGCTTTTTAAATGAATAGATATAAAAGTTAGGTTATAATAAAAGGTTTATCACTCAATAATTTGTTACTTTTGTAACATCCTGTATCATCATCTTCATTTAATCAAAACTTTATTTATGTGCCACTATCCATACAACATGAACAAAACAAGATTTATTATGCTTGATTTGAGAAAGCATATCTAAAACTGAAAATCAGTCATGACAATGAATGTGTTCACAGATTACAGGCAACACATGTATTTGTATAAAAGGTTTTTCTCGAGTTTGTAAAAATCTCAAGGTCTTGTATATGACATTTCCATGTCATCAGATATGTGGAATGTGCCCATGTCCCGGTAGAAAAAGGTTAAACTGAGCATAAAACCTCCCACTAGGCAGACAACATTAAACTGTCACAGAGACAAAGGGTAGTCATGTTTTCAGCAGAGATTTTACCCAAGACACTCATAAAAATGATCGTGCCTCTTGCACACAATCGCTGAAGTTGCCTGCATTTAGACTCTGAAAGATAGTTCTCAGTAATTTGGGACATTGATCCTAAATAAATCTAGTTTTAGTGCTGTTTGTTTGTGACCCCTGACCCATACTAACAAGTGCATAGATCTGATCAAAACTTTTCTGGCAGAACTTACGCATGGGTGCACAGAATCAATCAACACCCAATATCCAATAAGCAGTGGTGACCTCACAGCAGAAGTAGACACTCTTGTTTTTGGGTAGAGCCCAAACTCTCATTTGGGTGCAGTCTATCTACTGAGCCACAGAAAATAAAATAATAAAAAAAAAGATTGGCAGATACCTGCATAAACTATCAAAGCAGATCTTTGTATCACAAATAAAAACATCTATCACGGGATCTCTTTGGAACAGTAACTGCATTCTGCTTGTCCTGCCGCATATCTTGCAGAGTTTAGAGAACACTTATGTCCATAAATCAGGCGTGTGGAGCACAGGTAGTCATTACTCTGGGGTAACAACTGTTTCCAGCTCAAACACACATACCTCCCTTCTTCCAATACCTCAAGGCTACCATCAATACCGTCCAACCTGACGGCTCCTGTGCAGCACTTGGCTCTCTCCGCCCAGTCCCAGAAGTTCACTGTCAACGCCTGACAAACACACATCTGCACAGCTGTAAATACCCTGTAATACAGACATAGAAACACTTCTGCTGTCTGACATCTCAATTCCGCTCTCCTCTCCTTTTTCATCCCTTCTGGTCTTCCTGTCATCGTCTTTGATATCTTAATTTTGGCATGGCACACTGGAAGTTTTTTATGGGACTGTGTTTATAAGAAAATATTAGAAAACATCTTTGCTGGGAATTTTTTGAAGAGGTTACATTTGCATAATGCAAGAGATAGATGTGCTCATAACAGTTATGATGATAATGGGACGATGAGTAAAGATAGTGAAAGCAAACAAAGTGACTGAGCAACAAAATCCAAAATAATTTTAGAATAATATTGCTTAATGTGAAATTGCAAAGATTTTGATTTATATCATAATCTAGTGCCTATTATCATCAAACGTTGAAGAATCTGGAGAAATCTCTGAGTGCAAGTAACAAGACCAAAAATGAAAATTGGATGCCCATGATCTTCCAGCTGCAGGCAGAACTGCATTAGAAACATGCACAGTTCTGTTCTGTAAAGTAAATTACTGCATGGGCTCAGAAACACCTCCAGAAATCTTTGACTAAAAACATTGCAATCCACAAATGCAGGTTAAAGCTATACCATGCAAAAAGGAAGACATACACTAATATGAATCAAAAAACATTATTTGGCCAACACTAATTCAAAATGGACAGAGGGACAAGTTGGAAACTCTTCTGTGGTTGGAAAAATTTAAATTTAATTTTTTTTTTTTTTTTGAAAACCATGTATACCACATCCTCTAGATTAAAGAGGAGACAAACAATCTGGGTTGATATGAGCCCTCAATTAAAAAGCCTAGATTTCTGATTTATTGGGTTGAATAGGCGCCAGTGCAATGTCCAGCTTGCATATGGGGTGAGAAAAGATAAATGGTAAAAGGTACATACAGATTTAAAAGCAGCATATGCTACTGTCCAGATGTCTTTTCTTCAAGTCAATATTAATTATTAAAAGATAGATGGGCTGTTGCTTAAATAAGAGCTGATGCTACACAGCAGTAAACATCACCCTGCCAAGTGTTGCTGCAATCAAATTAAAATTAGCTTTTTTTTCTTAAGATGATACATTTTCTGAGTTTAAACATTCAGTGTGTTTCCTATGATTGGTTGTGAATATTGCAACTGTGTGTTTATGAGATTTACAAATCATTGCATTCTCTTTTTATTCCTTCTACACAATATTCCAGCTTTCAGGAAATGGAGCCATTTGAGATAACTATCACCAGGCAGTTAGACTTTATTTCTTGGAATTGTTAACACACTGTTTCCTATTTTATCCACACCAGAACTGAAACAGATTATGAAAATGCCACCATAAAACCATGATGAACCAAGAAACTGTAAGAGCCAAAGTCTCTATTTTTTACTATGATTATGTGTGTAAGAGTTTGGGATTTAATGCTAAAACTTTATAATAATAAGTCATAATAATAATGAGTAATGATAATAATAAAATGAATTAAACATTTTTATAACAGTTTTTAAATTTATGTCACTGTTTTTCAACCCTTTCCATACGTAAAAAGAAATGTAATTACCCATGGTCCAGAAGCGAAAAAGTTACCTAGAAACAATTGAGGTTATCTGTTTTCAGAGTCTTTCTTCTGTAAAGACTCCAGTCCCTGAACAATAATGATTGCCCATATACTTCAGGGAACCCAATCCCACTCTTTATTGGCCACTTCATTAGATCCACCTGGTATAAGCAATAAAATGGTGATTGTAAAGTGATTGTAAACTTAATACTACAGAGAAAAAATATATTTATCTGCCAAAGTGTGTGTGATCTTTCTCCAAAGCTCGACCACGGGGGTTCCTGAACAGTCTTGCTTACTCATTAGACTCATCACATCAGATTACCCACTTTCCTCTAGAACTCTGCTTTCTTTCCCTGAATTCTGCCCCCTTCCTCAACCCCTGCTGCTTCTGCCTTCTTGCTCATCACAGCAAGTCATCTTTACTCATTGGCTCTTCTCAAGCGGGACGTAAAGGTCAAGTTGACTCTGAGCTAAGTACTTTGCTGAGCAACTATATGTGACAAACATCTGTATTCAACCACAGTTTGCGAGGAAGGAAAACATCTGACAGTAGACCTTTTATCTAAGAATGCATGTTACTCCGG
Source organism: Zenarchopterus dispar (assembly GCA_028564865.1). Taxonomy (NCBI): domain Eukaryota; kingdom Metazoa; phylum Chordata; class Actinopteri; order Beloniformes; family Zenarchopteridae; genus Zenarchopterus; species Zenarchopterus dispar. The sequence continues at coordinate 9,594,924 of JAOWBL010000021.1, read as the reverse complement.
TGGAAACATGCAAGAAAAAACTGACAGAACGCCAGTTTACAACAGTAGTAATAACTAAATAATGATCAGCTGAGTACCAACATCAGCGTAGAGAAAACTAGTCCTTTATTTAACTTATACCACTCTTACTTTCTTATACAACCTATAAATTATGATCCAAGTGCTACTCTGTGTTTTCTTTCATGCCCTCTACATCTTCTCTTGATGTTGACTATTAAATAAACTAAAAACGGACTAGAAGTAAAACATTTCCTTGACATTTTACTGTAAAGAAACACGACTTCCATGCTGCTCACATGCGCACTGTTTATTCAAACAAAAGGGAACATGACTGCATGCAGTGGTTTCTGAAACAAGTTGTGCAAAATAAAGCCCACAGTAAGGTCAAAAGGTAAAAGCTTTTTATGGCGGAGGCCTACTAGGCAAGTGAACAATAAAAGTAATTAAATTTGCACATTATTTTTTTTTTGTCAAACCCAAAATCTTATTTGAGAGGTTACATCATCTAATTAGTTAAGAGATCTCCCATGACTGTGGTAATGCCTTTCACGGAAAAAATAATTTTCTTATTATTGTCAGACTACATTCTGTACAAACACTGGATGATACGACCTATACAGTTATGTAACGCTGAATAGATAATAATCAGACCATTTGGGTGCTTGGACTTCCAGTCTACTCTCCCGACATTGCTGGTTTCTCCACTCGTACTCCAGTAAATCTGTAATTTTAGGTTTGATGATAAGTTTCAACATTTGAATTAATGCTCCTAAACAGGCCCAGAACACACACACAAACACTCTCGAAACTGATCACTGAGAATTCTTCAAGCCCAGTCTGAATATGACCACCGTATGCATGAGTCTGCCTGAAACTGTTACTCAGCCTGATTTTCAATTTATGTAAAGGAAGAAACTCAGGGAAAAGAGGCTCCAAGAGAATGTTTATTTAAATAGCTTTCAGGAACAGTAATAAGTGAAAACATCTAGTCAATCTACAGTAAAAAGGGATTGTACAAAAATATGTAATTTTGACTGTCAACATTACACATTATTTCTATAGATATACAGATGAGTAAGACAATAAAAATAAGCATGCTGGATCTTCTGTACACGTTACATAAATATTTACAGTGATTCAGACAGAATACAATGTCAACCACCACAGAAAAGCTTTTTCCAGTTCCACCACATCTTCTATTGAAATGGAGCCATCACCTCAGTTATCTAGAGGTATTGTCAATACAGCTGGGGAAAAAAAATCCAAAACACAATACACACACAAAAAAACTTCACTCCAAGTTGTTGGATCTGTCAAAAGATGATGGATATACAAACTGTTTGTTTTTCTCTCAGTGTTATTCGGTCATTAAGCTTCTGTTTAGTTGAAAAAGATCCTTTTACTTTTATTTGAAGCAGATGACGCTTGTTCTTCATGGAACATTCTCAAGCTAGAATGTAATATTTAGAAAAAACGGTGGAAAATGTTTTCCTCTGAAACTGCTCACCGACACAATGTTTTGCAGATGAAGAAGTGGCATATCCATGCAACATCCTTTACACGAATGTTTAGTTTTTGAGCAGTATGTACTTCATTACCAGTCTTTTGTGCCATTCACTCAGAGTTTAACTTCACTTGCGCATCTGAATTTGACAGTTCTGTGCCCTACCAGTTTCATCATTAAACCTGTTAACATACATAGATAACCTCAATAGTTTAACCTCTTCCTCACCACTCTGCTGTCCTCACTACCCTTCCTTGCCCCTTTCCATCTCTACTTTCCTCCCTCTCTCCTTGATGTCTCCTGTTCCTACTCTTCTTCATTTCCTGAATGTGTTTCCATTTGCTCATCCCCAAGCCTTTTCCTCGGATCTTTGTCGACTTCTTATCCAGCCACAGAGAATCGCAGTACTCTTCCAGGGAGCGGACTGGAGAGTTCATGACTCTCAGGTAGTCTTTGTAGCGCTGACGTGACTCCGCTCGGTGGTGGGACTCCAGTGCGGGATCTTCATGGAGCTTGGGTTTTCTGTCAAGTTTACCATGAGTAATGAGTTGTAGCGTGAGACGAAGGAGAGTGTAGGTGAAGTGTGTGTGCTCCTGAGCCACACAGACATACACGCCAGCATCAGAGGCATGAAGGGAGCGAATTAGGAGTCCTCGATCGGTGTGGACAACACGATCATCCAGTGTGACCTGAAAGATGTACAGAAAAGCATTAGAGCCTGATCACAACGAGCAAAGTTACAAATGTAAGAAGAACAGACCTCAAAATTGGTCTTCACTTTGTCATTGAAAAGAAGACTCAAAATGCAGTCTTGATTTGTGTTTTTTTTTTCTTGTGTGTGTGTCTTTTTGCTAGTTAGTTTTTTCTAAGTAATACAATCACATTTTGAAAGTAAATATAAATATACAGGCAAAGAAGTTGGTATAATAAATTAAATAACAAATAAGTGACAGACATTTAGATAAGTGGAAGTTAATGGATGGATGGATGGAAGCATGGGATGGCGTTAAAAAAAAGAACAAACAAAACTTTTTGTAATGATTACTACAACTTTCTGCTGTGCTTGTAGAAATTATTGAGTTGTTTTATTCATGAAAATAAACCATGACATCTAACAAGCTCTCATATTAGTGAGTAAAATCTTAAATTATATAGTAGTTGGTGGGAAAAAGCTATCACGCTGATGCAGTAAAATAAAATGTACAATATTTCCCTCTGACATCTAGTGGAGGAGAAGTAACTGCTGGCATCATGAGAAAAGAAAAATACAGTTCCTATTTTGAATTTACATTTATTACCTAACTAAATGCACTTAGAGACTTCCCATCACTGAAGAAGTATAAGAATACAAAAAGTACTTCAGTACTTCACTTCCTTCAAACAATGAATGAGTCTGAATTTGGACAAGATGCCAGCTGGAAACCTCCCACCCTGTTTGCACATGTACATTTTCACATAAGATTTGTGTCCAAGGTGTGTAAAACAAGGTAATGATCCCTGTCACAGGAAGAGTATTGAGGTGGGTGTGGTGAGTATCACCCACCCCGTTGGGGGCCAGAGGTCACTGTGTGCTGCAGAGAGATCTGCACATCCATAATGAGTGTTTGTACTGGTGGGAAAGTGTACGTGCTTGTCCCTCAGGTGTAAGGGGTAAATAGCATGCCAGTGTTTTACGGTCCTCTTTTCATTTAGCGTCCACCGCGGTTCATCAGGTGGTGCAGCTGCTGTCAGGGCCTAAAACAACACAGCTGTGTTGAGAGGACAGAAGGACCATGACAGTCCAGCATGTGTGTGTCCGTGTATTTGTGGCTTCTTCAAAAGAATACCTCCCACACCCCCGTTCTGACCTCCTGCAAGCGTAACTGATAAGAAAACCAGATTTTTACCATGAATTTTCACACTTGGTTCCCCATTTTCTCTAACAAACAAGTATGTGTGTTTACTCTAATGCTGATGATGTGTTGTTCACCCAGAAGTAGACCTATAGCCTTCAGTCTGTCTGCAGTCATTATTTTTATTATGCCATCACTATCCCATTTTTTGTTTCCTGACACACCTAACTCACCAGACAAAACACATGGGCGATATAGCATAAACACCCACCATATGCAAGTGTCTCTTCATATTTAAATCATTAAGTTGTTGTTTATTTGCTTATTTCAGCCTCTCCCAGTGATCCAAGGCATCTGTGACTGAACAGCATTGCCAGAGACTTAAACTCACCCAGATGGTCTGTTTTTATTTGTGTACATGTGCA
>JAOWBL010000021.1:9575228-9591063 GCA_028564865.1 Zenarchopterus dispar | reverse complement strand
AGGCATCTGTGACTGAACAGCATTGCCAGAGACTTAAACTCACCCAGATGGTCTGTTTTTATTTGTGTACATGTGCACATTTGTTTGCATACTTGTGGGGAAGCCCAAAGAAACTCAGATCAGAAGTGCAGAAAAGAATTTGTTCTGTTTATTTCATAGATAACCTGATTCTGGACATATTAGATTAAGAGCATACCATGTTATTATGTGCTTTGTTTAAATGAGCACTGGGAATGTCATTCAAGATCATCCATACTTTTTATATTAGTAATTTTCAAATAGATTTGTATTCCAGACTCTGGGAGGTGATGCACACACACATACAAATAGAAATATGTTGTGAGAGCGGCAACTACAAATCTTCCAGCAAACATCTCATCTTTAATAGCTAAATTTTACCAGCAGGTTAAAAGGCAGGAATTCATGAGAAGATAGAATATTAGACTCAGCTACAGGTGCTGCACACAGCTGGCCGAGGATCCCTTTATCAAAACCCAAAAACTCAGCATGGAAAACTGTGGGAAATTGTGAAAACAGCATGAGCGCTACAAGGAAACAAAGTGGGGAAAACTGACGAGCCTGAAGGCAGGAACTGAGAAGAGATTTGGGCGTGACTGATGAGGAAGGTAGAGGGATGGGGGAGAAAATGGGATGACAGACTGAAGATAACAGAGCGGGAGGAAGAGCACAGAGATTGAGAGATCGGAATGAGCCACATGGTTGAAAGATCCCCTGCTGCCCAGCTGTGAGAGCAAGCTCACCGAGAAGGACATCCTATAACAACAAACCAAAACGGAAGACTCTGGTTTGATGCAGATGACGTTTCTATTCTGCAGCCAACAGAAAAACAAAGTCCTACTCATATAAATCAAATAACAGTTATTGTGCCTCTAAAAAAGAAACAAAAGTAATAAAAGTGGAAAAGGTCCCAGAACAAAAAAAGTTACCTATCTAATGAAGAGAAAGAAGTGGACAAGATGGACTTCAAGAAGTTGACACGTCCAACATGGTCTATTTTTCTCACCCTTGAAAAAGTTCACACAGAAATTTACTGAACTTTCTGTCCTTCACTTGTATTCCCTCCCTTTGCACTGAATACCTTCTACAATGCCATTGCTCAGATTATTATCTCACATAACAGGGAAACAAGCAGCAAAATCTCTTTTCTTACACAACAAATTGTCTGAAATCATAAGAACAGACTGACTTCACCTAGAGTAAAATCATGTTTTTATCTATTTTCTTTCCTCTACCATTAAAACAAACAAACAAAAAAACAACTTTAGGGTGTTAGTAGAATGCACTTCCATCTATGCATACAGGTGTAATTATAACTTAGTAATCTCAGTTTTGCAAAAACAAATCAGTGGAGTTCTCAAGGTTGCTTTGGTTTTGACTGAAATGAATAATTATATTTATTCATGTAGTGGCTGTCGTAATATGTCGTTTGAATCCTAATGAACCATTAAGTTCTTATGATGACATTTATCACATGTCAAGCCAGCATCTTATTAATATTACATCATGCTGTAATTTAACATTTGTCATTTGGTGATTTCTTTTCCCTGAAAAGTGAGCCATTGTGACTTTTTTTTAAATCAAAAGATGATGATGACTGTGCTCCCTAAGCACTGACAAGCAAAAAAAACTAACAAAAAAACAGAGACAAGATATTACTAGCCTAGAAATTGATTAATCTAAAATTCCAATAAATCAAATTCCCTAGAAAATGACACTTAAGAGACCAACAAACTGACTGTTAATATGTCATAACCTTTTTTCCCCACTAATATGACATTTCTACAACATTGGGTGAAGAACTCCTGCATTCAGTCCTTCACTGCTTTATCTAAAGTACAGCAGGTCACATATCACTGTATTCCAAGACACACAAACACAGAAAACTCCCCATTGTGTTCATTACCCCCAAACACATGGCTGTCCCTGGGGAGTGCTCTGCTATGATGTCCACTGGAGGAGGGGTATAAAGAAACACAGACACTTGCACACATAAGAAAAAAAAAGAAAAGCAAAAGAAAAACAGGACTTTCTATAGTGTGAGCCCGTAAAAGTACACATGGGTCTTCAGCAGCCTCTGCACCTGTTGGTGCTTACACTCACCCCTGAGAGAGAGGCCAGGGGGTCATGGTGGGAGTAAGTTAGAAGACTGAGAAGTTGAGATGCAGACGAGGAGTAAGGGGGTGAGCAGGAAGAAAGTCATTCACAGTGGGTGTAGGATGCTTTGGAGTGTTTTGATAGGGGAGGGGAAGGCACTGAAGTGCTGAGTAAGACTGTTCCTGTTTCTTTTATTCAAGAGAGTTATCATCAAACTTGTCTTTCCACACTTCCACTCTGTGCCTTTCTTGTCTTTATGATTTTTATCATGACTGATATAATTCAGTTTGAAACTCATATAGCTGAATGGCTTGGGGAAAATATCTAATTGCAGATTAGATTTGTGATTACAAAACTCAAGTTTAGCATTCACTCTGCATTAGATTTCTAAAAACAGGAAAAGGGCTAAACAGAAAATTTTAGTTTTTGTTGGCTGCAATTCTTTTACTTAATAATCGTCAGTGAAGCACACAATGAGACACAAGTCTGTCTCAGATGTCTTAACTGACCACAGATCAGTTGTTGTGGCATAAACTTCCACTTTTGGATAAGTATCTTGAATAAAATGCAAGCATACATTTGTCCAAGAGAACTAATAAGGTTTTCAAAACCCATATACAGTCTCTCTGTCGACAGACAGCATGACTTCAGGAAAGAAGCAGCTGACAGAGCTGGTTAGATCTGTGACTCCATGAGGCTTTTTATGACATGGTGTACCACCACAAATGACTCAGAAATTATACTATTTTTCATTCGCTTAACAAAAACATCACTATTTTCACATGACACGATGGTGATTCTTTAAGTGTTGGTAATGGTTCATGGTGTTGTCTTTTGTTGTGGCAAATAAACTAAGGCATATTTTGCAAAACACCTTTTTCTGCAGTATCAAATCTAAAATACTTTCTTATAACAGAAGTTCCTCTTTTCTTTTGAACTAATGTTTCATCTTCGCTCCCGGATGAGAAGTGGTCAATTCTCTGAAGAATGTCATGTTTCCTACTTCCACATGTCTAGACTTGTGCCATCTTTGGCTGGTTGATGTAAATAAAACACGAGGTGAACCGTACTTCACATGACTGTTAGACAATGAGGACACTGTGACTGTAAAGCATGTGAGCAGCTATGTGTAAAGCCTTAATGAGACATGCTAATACTGTATATTATTATTACAGCCTTTAAGATTTAATGATTGCATTATTTCATATTGCAATTTCTATTTTAATGAAATTAAACGTTCAGCTCTAATGTCATTTTCTTAACTACGATACCAATTTCCCATGTTTTCAGACTCTGTCAGACCTCTCTCAACAATCTACAGCAGTTCACTACACCGCCGAAATAAAAAAAAAGTCTCGTAAAATAGATTGTAAACTAGAAGATTGTTAGTAAGATTCTAAGTTTATATATATGTATTTTACCAATACATTTGGCTTGTAACAAACATGTAAGTTTGACCAGGCGGCACAATCCCACTCACAAAACCATAAAACCCCATTGCATAGCACAGCAGTTCCCAAAATGGGGTGCAGAGCCATTGCGAGGGTGAGGGGAAGTTAGGCGATGGTGGTGAGTATGAATGATGGACACTGCTAGAATAATGGACAGGTTTTTGCCAGGGCTCCTACATACAAGAAAAGCAGAAGATGCAGAAGATCTTCAAATATGCTTCCAAACCAACTTCCTTGTAAGCCCACCAGAAAAAGTTTGGGAACCACTGGGTTAGCAGAAGATAGTGAAACGCCTGGACTGTGATGGAAGCAGGACACACTGTGACTCTGTTACACATTTCATAACAATGGACCTGAATATTTTTATAAATGGTTGATTTCCATCTGTCATGAGCTATACATTTAGACCCTATCACTATAAATAATAAAATTAGAATACATCCCAAGAAAACAATAATCCCCTGTGAAGAAAGAGAAGTAAATTCTGGAAGAAACAGACTCTCTCAGACTATTATTAGTTTAAAAAAATGTGTGAAGATGAGTGGGCGCTCTGACCTCTTCCCTGCGTTCAGATCCAGGTCTTTGTATGTACCACCGGATGTGGGCCTGCTGAGATTTTGGCAGACACTCAAGAAAGGTGGAATTGTTCTGAACTCCAAAGAGAACCCGTTCTTCCGCCTGTCCCAGACCTGAAGAAAACAACACCATCATTCATCTGAGTTTTTTTTTCTTTTTTAAATAGGTGTTATACCTTCTACTTTTCAGAAAGGAACTCTGATGGGGAGCTAGGCTACTAGTTCCTCGGGTGGAGTGGATTTTGACCATGAACTCGGATCTGACCACAACTAAAAGCTCATGAATTTCATTGCGGTTTGAGTGTGGCAACACAAAACATGTTACTTAAAACCAGTCCATTTAAATGTCAAATTCAAAAGTGGCATGGTGTCAAAATCTATAGTATAACATTTGCTGAAACTACTATGAAATGTATAAGATCTGAATTGTTTTTAGATGTGAAAATTCAGTCCTCTCTAGCCCTTATTCTGTGTAGTTGTATTAGAAAGAAAGAACCTTTGGGAACACAAAGTGTACATACTGTCCTCCGAGTCCCAGCACTGCATAGCAGGATCTCCATGCTTTATGTCCTGTCTTCTGGCTCGCCTAGAATGTATACATAAAAAACACACATTAGAAATGACAAGTGTATTATTTTTTTAAATATTTGCAAACATTTTTCTTTAAAGGTTATTGTAAGTACACTAGTAATTCCAAGTCACATTGAATAAAAGCATCATAAAATGTAATATAATGTAAATGTAATATAATGTATCTCTATCTGCCTATGTTACTTACCTAAGTTTACCTTGCACATTTCTCAAGTTTATGTTTATTCAAATATCAGGGCTGCACATATTGAAACAATATGATAGACATGGCAATTGTAAAACTGTCTGATCACTACTTGTTAAACTGCAGTTAACTCTGACTCAGCTTACCTCCTATATTTTCTGATTAATGAAGCTTGTAATCCTTTATATGAGTACATTCTACCTGCAAGAAATAATATAAACATATCCTTTCTTTTTATAATTATATTTGTCTTCATACTTCAATATTACATATGACACAATTCAAAGAGAAGTGAAAACACACTAGTTTATCTGGACCCTTATTTAACGTTGCACACTTGGGTTTCTTTTGTTTGTATTGATTTCTTCATCCACTTCCTCTTGGTGCTGTGTGATGGGACATCTGTAGCACACACTCACTGAAGATCTGCTTTCAAAGAGGTCCAGAGACCAAAAACAGGGTCTCCACTAACACCAAAACAATAATAGCATTCCCGCTGGCCAATAATTTGGCAGTATGACCCTTAGCTTTAAGTTATAGCATCTGTGGAGTTTAGATACATGCGAGTAAGCACAAAGACCAGAAACAGGCAAAAAAAAACAAAAAAACAAAGATAGTAGCTTCAGCACCTTCAGGACTATACTCTGGAGGTGCAGAATGGCAGTTACATTAATCAAGAGAAGAACAGCATCTCTAATCATCGCATCAGAGGAACTAATGCCCTCTGGCATGGAAAAATGCTGAGAAGAGGAAAAGAACCAAAAGGGAAAATCCATATGCAGCAAAATTTGTGAATTTCTGAAAGCCCCACTTAAAGGAACCAGTTCTGGAAACACAGAAATATCATAGGAAGTAGGGCAGCAAATGGTCAGCAATGTGTATCTGTATGCAGCATCATATTTTACAGCTCTGAGACCTTTCAGAGGAGCCATGCCACAGAGACTTCAATCACAGAAAAAAACAAACAAACAAACAAAAAACCTATGATTGCAGTGGTCTAACCTCTTAGATGCAGGAATGTATCGGGAGCATGTGTGTCCATCCCAGGCACAGTAGGGGTCTCGTGCCAGGCAGCATTCAGCACAGGCATGACCATACAGCTGACATCTGCTCAGAGAGACCTGGGCGAGCCCCTCTCTGGAACCAACATACAGCTGTTGCTATATTGAAACAGAAAAACAAGCAAATTCATTTCAAGTTGTCTTTTCTGTGAGGGCAACTAGTTTACTTAGAGGTTTATAAATATGCTGTGTATACAGTGAAATTACAATAAAATAATACAGGAAATATGCAGTCCTCTCCTTTTTTGCAGACAGACAATTCATTGGCTCTAAATTAAGCTTTTTCATTTGTGTCAGAAAAAAAGGTTTGCTCTAAAAGAAGATTTTTTTTTTCTGATCCCTGCCTTTATATAATCACATATTTGAATGTTAAAAATGTTTTGCTTCATAAAGTAAATAAAGCAAGGGCACAGCTGGAAGTGAAGACACTACCTCTGTGATATGTTTTTCTCAAAAGGACATTGGTAAAACACGATGTGTATTTAAAGATTTCTAAGTTTCAGGATTTTTCACAAATGTTACTTTGATAATTTGGCCCCTCTTGCTGCTTAACGCCAGCAAGCAGGAGCTCAGACACATCCAGGGGCTAAATAGTGCTAGAGATTAATGGAGAATGTGATTGGGGTTGAAGTGTCTACTGACACTCCTGACCCACAGTTAATGAGACGGAAGGGCGAGAAAGTTAAAAAGAATGAGGGAACAGCAAAAGACAGCAGGAGATTTGAATACACGTGTGAACAAAGGATAAATAAACCAGATCAAGCATTTATAAAGCAGTGACTGCATGTACCATGAATAAAAGAAAGGCAGAGAGTAGAGAAGCTATGCAGCAGTAGTGGTATTGTGTAAAAGAGTAAAACTGAAGACAATCAGGTCGAACCTTTTTGGAAGAAATCTCCAAACTGAGGATGGGGGAAGGAACCTGCAGAAGAGTAAAACAACCTTTGTTAAAAGGTTAATAAAGATTAATAAAGATTTACTTAATAAAGATTTACTACAGGACAATAATGATTTGAAAAACAAAACTACAGATAAATACTGACTCATAAAGTCTATCAGACTTGTAGAAAACTTAGAGCATGTGTGTGTTTGGTTATGCTGTGTACCAAACCTGGAACACCTGAAGCTCCTCAAGTACCACCTCCTCTGTTGACCAGTTCTCTTGAGTGATGCTCACCACCTTCAGAATTGAACCAGCATCTTCAAAAGAAATATTAGTTTTTAATTATTTTTTAAACAAATATATTTTTTTATATTCAATAAAAATTGCTTTTGCTTTGCATGTAAACACACAAGACTGGCCTCAACAGACAATTCAAAGTAACCTGCTGCCCTCTACTGGTTTAAAATGAGCACACATGCGATAAATGGGAGGCAAACGTGAATTACCTGTCCCCAGGAACATAACCTCATATTGTCCATCATCTGCCAAAACTTTGTCTACAACAATGTGAGTCAGGGTGTAGTCCACTCGGACACGCGTGAACACAGGCCGGCCAGTCAGCGGGTGCACGGAGCGATACATCAGAGGGTGGAATCGAATAAAACTGACAACCTCATCTGGAAAGTCTTTGGTGGTCTTGATCCTTGGATCATAAGTCTTGCTGGGGCACTGACAAACAAAACAATAAAAATTTCACTTCCTTATTGTGATTAAAATCTTTTTCCATTATGTCTTTTCAACCTTTGAAGTCGTCGTCACCTAATTTACAAAAATAACTGGTGTGTGTCTCCTCCTAGTGGACAAAATGAGAACGACAGAACGCAAAGAAAGGAACATCTGTGACCCTCCTGTTCCCCGTTTCTGTGTATACATTGGCTCAAACTGAGCACTTAATCAGCTGTGCACCTGAGGCTTACAAAGCGCCATGCACTCCATGTGTCCCGTTTACTACCTTGATTGCATTTATTAAGTAAATTAACCAAGAATCTGATTAACATGTCAAGAAACTTCACTGAAGCCAAGAGTATGTCATTCATAATGGAGGTGCGTGACCAGATGATAGAATACCCTGCAGCATCTTAAGTGTTTCACTTTGAATACTTTAAGTTATGTTTATTATTTTGTAATTTGGAAGAACGTTTGAGAGTGTAGTCTTAGAAAAAAACCAAAACAAATAATCTGAAGTGCCTATGTATACTATTATGTATGTATGTATGTATGTATGTATATGGATGGATGGATGGATGGATGGATGGATGGATGGATGGATGGATGGATGGATGGATGGATGGATGGATGGATGGACAGACGGATGGACAGAGAGTCTTTCTGTGTTCCTCAGCAAGATAGACAACACACCGTTCCAGGACGAGGATATGGGATTCTCCCTTCGTATTCTACCCATCTGTGGTCAGGTCCCTCTTTGTGGGCATAGGGTCCATTAAATGCAGCCCTTATGTCAGCCATGCTATACACACACACTGCTGAGCCACGGAAAATGGAACTGGAAAGAAAGTGAAAATAACAAATCAGGTTAAGATGTGTGAGTGGGTGATGTAAATAATGGTGTGATGAAAGCTTAACTTACCTAGAAGTTGTAAAGACTGCATATACTTTAGGATTTTTGTCATCTCTAGTTGGGAGCAAAAATATGTCCTCTAAAAGAGAAAAAGAAGGGAAGGGTTGGGAAGTTTCTTTTTAATTAATTTTGTCTCCACAGAAAAGATTTACAGAGATGACTTCATGAATCTAATACTGGCTCCTGCTACTACAGCGCTAATGCTAACACAATTCATTCCTCTATTTAAGTGCTCAGAAGACCGCTTTTACAAGATAAAAGCCAGTTTATTGACCTTGATCACCTTTTAATCTCATAGTCACTTACGGAGCTCATCAAAGTGTGTGTCCACTCCATCTGGTCCAGGGATAGAACACACAAGCCTGGCTTTCAGGAAGGTTGTCCATTTATTGGTGAGACTTCTCAGCCCACCCACATCATTCTGAAACACAACCACATACCCAGTAACCAAAGCGATGTCAGCTGTCCAATATGGCCATGAGACATTTCAATTAATGATAATACACACTTTGTGCTTGACTACAGTCCAAGACAACACACAGGATCACCGCCTGACTCAGATTTCCTTCACTAATTAAGAAAATAAACAGGTGAAGCACATTCCTCTTGTTTGAATAACACAAAGGAGACCCTTTTGTTAAACTCATACTCAAAAGTAATTGATAAGGGAAAGGGAAGAAAAAGAAGAAAATACCCTCACAGAGAAAGAAAAATTTACAAAAGAAGAAAAAAAGGAAGTGCTGAGAGATCTAAAATCAAGTAAGTTTTCTGTACAAGATTTGAGTTTTACTTTAGCATATGAATTGCTGTTTTTACTTGCAAGCTTTAACTGAGATCTTGAGAGCACTTTCTTTATAATGCACAGAAAATTTAAGTGAGGCCCCCTTGTCAAACTTAGCTGGTGTATTATCTGAGTGGTAGAGAAAAGACCATTGTGGTTCAACATACAGAATGAAAGCAACATGTCTGTGTTTAAAAGGGCTTTCAAAAAGTAAGCGCTTAATGAGCATGTTTCACATGGTGACAATCTGCAAAGAGAACTCCTCTTAAGGGCCTTCAGTTGTCTTCCACTGAGATAGACACACTCACCGATAACAAAAGTGAAGGAAAAATACACAGTGCACAATACATACTACACACACACATACACACACACACACAGTAGAAGGAAATAAAGAAAGAGAAGAATATAATCAAGAGAGGAGTCTCCTTCCAGTCTGCCTTGCAGCTTCCTACTAAGTCGTAAATGTGCTGAAAACTTTTCTCTTAGAATTTAGCAAAAAGGTCTCCGAATGCTAATTGCAAACTGCTGTGTTAGTTTGTTCCATTAGGAGTGACGGATGGTGCAGTGTGTGCTATAAAGAGGGTCCCATACATGAAACTGTCAAGCTTCTGTGCCCCTACATGCCTGAAGTTGTTTTGACATGCTGTCAAATAGAATTTAACAGACATGGAAACATGACCATCAAAGGTTCTTACAACTTCTAGTAACGACTGACCGGAGAAAAGAATTGCCAAAAGGATTCAGCGGAGGTATGTATTTGAGGTCTGTTAATGTTCGTCTTGAAATGTGCTTTTAAATGATGACATGGAGCTGTTATTCCGTTGAAGCAGAGTCTAACTAGCTTTAAGGCATCTATCACTGTGCAATGGTACCAGATGTGCTGGCTCAGACATGCACATGAAATCCATTCGAAGTAAAAATGTCTTTCCAGTTGAAATTGTACAGCAATAACTATTTATTATTATTTTAGCAGGGAGCACACAGGGAACACATGTAAATGCTTCAAGGAAAAATATTATGACAATGATGTAGTGTGCTGATCTTTGGACCGCTTTGACCCATGTGACTTGTATTTGCCTCTCGGCTACTCGAATAAATCAGAAAAAGAGACATGTATTGGTAAGGCTTCCTTCTAGGGGACAATAAAATACTTCTGTATGAAGCAACACAAAAATCCTTTCCTGATCAGTTTGCGTAAGATTTATGACTCCTTCATGTAAAGGAAGAAGTTCTACACTCCAGCTGTCTTCCACACGTACTTTAAATCTTGTTACTTGGGTTTCTACGCCCATGTATTATACTTTTCCATCCCCGCAGTTTTTTCCGAACAACAGTACCTTCCCTTCATGCCTCTGTGGAGCTCCCACTGTCCACCCAGTCCTGTATAATGTCTCACCTTACACACACGAGCCACTCGAGAGAGGATGCTCTTGTCGGTACCCTCCCATGACACCTCGCGGAAGAAAAAGTATATCTTATCATCATCTGGATTGTATGTGTCTGCAATGGGATGAGCAGAAACAAACCTGGCCTCTGAAGACACAGAGAGGAACAGAGGAAGGAAGCGTGTTTAGGAAGATCAGGCAATGGTTTCACCATGAACTGCAGTCTTGAAGTGGCATCAACACCTCGCACAGCATGTGTTTATTTACAGACCTTCTCTGCTTCAAGCGGAAGGTATAATTAATGACAGCTTCTTTTCACTGAGGAACTTGTCTGGCAGTTTATTATGTGAGCTAACACGATGGGTGCATGAAGATTTATTCTACTTTAGAGGCAGTTTTCTTTACTTTAAAGTGATTTTCAGGCTGTCAGGCACCAGTATCAGAGCTTTAGCAACCTAGTTAAAGTCATCTGCATTGGAGTCACTTCAGTTAGAATACATGCATTCAAAACCTCACATAAACTTATATAAAATGCTGGTTTTGCATCCTAGAGCAAAAATTAGCATAATTCTGTCATCTCGACATCTACAAGGTAAAAGAATCCAGTCTAATTTTTGAAGTCAATACACAGGAAACAAAAAACAAAATGTGCTCGAATGCTCTAAATAACACTAAATCTAAAACTGTTGAGTTTTAGAACCTGGTTTGTTTGTTTATTTTTCATTCAAAGTCAAAAAATCATACACCTTTTTATTCCTACACACATGGAAATATCTCTTTCATACAAACCTGTCAGTTCAGAGTTCTGAAGAGATTGTGGACAGATGAGTTAGAAGTGCATCAGAAGAGCATACTAAAATTTGGACTTGTAAGACCAAAAAGCATAAAAAATTATTAAAGTTATGTCTACAGAATGCTTGCTCTTTAAACTGTGCATTTTAAGCAGCCAAAGTAAGCATATTTTACTCATAACGACACTGTGTTTAACTAAAAGAGATTTCAGAATTTTATTAGAAGTCATCCCAAAATTAAAACTGAATGAGATTAAATATTAATCGCTTAAAGCTAACTATTACTTATTAAGTTTTTATGCATTAGTAAGTCATGGGCATCCAATCATATATGCCAGTCTTAATAAATGGTTAACTAAATCATTTATTTTTTCTTTCTAAAGTCACCATAGGGATTCTCTAGAAAACAATAAAAAATATCAAATAATAACATGATAAAGAAATAACTGCCTATATAAAAGTCATATCTCAGAGAATATGAATCCTAATGGAACAATCTATATATTAAAAATAATTATGCTGTGTAGAAAATGGTACAAGAATTTACCATTTAGTCAAGAACAAATCTGGGTGACGTGAATTGTAAAATAATGTATAACAGTTGTAAGCAGCTCCTAGAGGGAGCACAATAAACATTGTACAGCATTTATATTTTTCTTAAAAATGCAGAGAATAGAATGAAATCAGAAACAAAATATTTCTATTGCTTTTCTAATTCAGGAGGGGGAAAGTTCAAAATCTTAAAGGTTGCTGTGACATTACATCAATCCCCAACAACTGTGGCAAGCAACAGAGGGGGATCCCCGACTGGAAAAGCTTAGTAACCACAGCCGAGATGCTCCACATTAAATCACTGTTAGTCATGCAGCACTGGAAAGACGTTCCACAGGCTCGCATCAAAAGAAATGGTCTCATCTTTCCCTCTGCCTGGCCTTTGCCAACACACAGTATTTACACACACCCAGAAACAGAGACGGAGACAGACATAATAGCTCCAAACGTCTCTGACTATGTGGTTGCGAATGTGGAGACCACGTGCGAGGATTTGGACCTCGGGGACAACTGTTGATAAACGACAGCCCGCCAGTGGCAATAAAATGCTCGAGACTGGAGACGCACGCTGGGAGCGCTCCTTCCTCAGCGGTGACTGTGCATACTCGTGCCTGTAAAATTTATGCAAGCAGTAGTGTGACTAAGACTGTGAACACTGTAAATTCCCCTGTAGGTGTGGTCCCACTTCAGCTATGGCATTCAAATAAAAGCTCGAGCTAAATGAATGCACAGACTGTTTCTTTCCCTCTGGAATTCCAGTTACGATCCTGAGGGCACAGAGAGGCTCTTTGTGTCAGGAAAGAGGCTGGAAGTTTCGTGAAAAAGTAATAACAACTTTTGGTGTGTTAAAGTGGGTATGAGCCAGCATCACTGTACCATTGATCCAGTAGTCTTCCGAGATGTCTGTGCGTATGTAGTGCTGGTCAGGTGGAGGGCCGAGAGAGCGTGTGAATGTTGCGTCTTTTCCCAGGAAGTCTGAAGATGTGCCCACATACAAGTGCTGATCTAGATAGACATCAGTCAAAAATGATATTGATTAGAGACCAGCACACGTTCCACTTTGATATCTACAAAACATGTAAAACAGCAGGAAGCAAATGTCAAAGTTTTTTTGTTTTATTCACTTTATTAGGTCTCTTGACCTCAAAATATGACAGAAGGGTTTTCCTGTTGATTGAGAATGCGAGCTTGTCTCCTTCTTAACCAAAAGTATTGGGAAAATAAATACATAATAGAAGATGTACACAAAACATCAAGTGCAAGGAGACATTTATTCCATTATTTCCAGAAAGGCAGTGCTGTGCAGCAAACTACCTGCAGTATTTCTTCATACCTGTGAGTACTGAGGTGAAAGGCTGCAAGGGATCGAAAGGACATTTCAGCCTGCCGGACTCAACAGTATTAGGCACTAGTTGGAAGATTCCATCCTGGGGTAAAGGGGGAAGATAATACAATAAAACACGAATATTCAACCCCACTCATGAAATCCTTCCATGAATGTTTAAGCTGTTATCAACACATATGTACTTCACCTCTCTGTGGCCAGTGATTTCAATGAAAGTGCAGATCGGGTGGAAGGCTCCTGTCCCACATGCGTAGACATGTGTTCGGTTGTAATTGTGGAGGACTCTGATAAAGTTTGCACATTCCACCTGGGACAAGCAGGGACATACATTTAGCAAGGATGAACTATCATAAAAAGAAAAACCTGACTGGGGATGCACATGGTAACACACATGGTATGCAGTAAGATTTCTGAGTCCTAAAAAAAAATCTAGTGTTTGCAGTAAAAGTGATTTTTCATTGAAATTCTTACATTTTCATTTTTCCCAGCCAGTTTGCAGATGTCAACTCTGTCCCCCGGAGCAGGCCAGTGGATCTAATAAAAGAAAAAATTCACAACTCACAATGTAGCCACAATATTAATCCAAGTTCTTTTAAGAGTGGAAGCTTTATAATCTACAGCATCTCAAGAAACATATGTTATCTATTTATAGTTTTACCAACTAAGAATTTCATTGTATACTGTCATTTTTCTTGCACAGTCGCTGCAGGGTGTTGCATTTGCAGTTGGTTGGGACATCTACAGCCAACACCGATAAGATCTGAAAGGACAGCACAAACTACTACTGTTCTTTACACTGGCTGCTCAAGTATTGTAGAGTAAAATATACCTTTTTATAGATCTTGTAAAAAGGCACAACAGAGTAAACTTCTGACCTCCCCTTGGCTTTATATGAGGCTTAGAGTAACCCAAGATTCTTCAGAAGTCATTTTAGTGGCTTTTTAAGGTTTAAAACAAGAGTAGACCCCTAAACTCAGGGACTAACTGCCAGAAGGGACAGAGCCAGACAAATGTTTATCTTATTTCTTTACTTTTCATCTTAGCCGTTTACAGAGTGTAAAAACAGAAGCGGTAAAAGAAAAGAATATGTTAAAGTTTCATGTGAAAAATAAAAACATGGTCCCGCAGCAGTCAGTGGATTCCTGATATTGTTTTACATAAGGCTAACAATTTTTCTGTACCCCTCTGCATGCTTTGTACGTAATTATTCATTTACGTTTTGTATTTGATCTTTTGTTTTTTGGCCCCATTCAGTTATCACCAAATCAAAATGTCCGATGTTAATTTATAGCGTGATTAACTTTTTCAGGTGCTGGTTCGAGACGTCACCTATTTAGTGTTCGTCAGATGTGCCCCACCATGTTCATACATGTGTTATAACAGGCTTATGTGCTTAGCGTGTTACCTCCCCCAAACCCTACCAATGAGAGCCATCGCCAAAACTTATTCATGGACAAGGAATTCATTTAGAAAAGCAGTTGTACAATGACTTTGTTCAGTGCATATGGACTTGTTTGAAGACCATTGTAAAAAGTTTATAATGCAGCAGCTACCACTTTAAATTAAAGCTGGGTGCACCTGGAATGAGTGTAAGAATCCTGTTTGTCTGTCTTGGATCCCATTCTGGGTACGCCTTTTCTCTAACTATGAAACATCAGGCTTATTTTCACCATCAGGGCAAATCCCAAAAGGCTCTGTGTGTTGCATTTTGGCGCATATCTTCCTGGCATCAGTATCGATGACCCGGGAGGCAACAGAAAGGCAACACTTTGAGAGCAAGACTATGAGTTAAAACAACCAGATAAAGATCAAATAAACAGTCTTCCCACTCATGGATCAGCTTCAGCTGCATAAACACATACTCACATCTACAAACTCCAACATGTGGCATCCATCCAAATGCACGTGTTTGTGTAAACGTGCAATTGTTAGGGCGCATATTCCACAAATGTTTACACATGCATTTGTCTGTGAGTATGTGCATGCGTGTGCCTTCCAACATGATGACCCTGACCTTACCAGGCAGACAGCTTCAGACTCCTGTTGACTGAGAGGCAAGCGCTTCTCTAAAACAAAACACGCCTGAGTGCCTTTCAGCAGCTTCGTAATGGAAAAAAATACCTTACGTCACCCCACTTAATGGCAAGACAGGTATAAGTGTCATGAGATGAAGCTAAATGACTGTGTTTCCCATAATTGGCTGGTCACAGTGAGCAGCTGAGGTCAGGATGTCTTGAGTGACTCCAACCATGAGATTAATCTTGGCGGCAGGTCTGGTAATGTGTATAGAGGAGTCAAACTCAATCTTTTTTCTTTTTTTTTTGAGAACTGTCCCTCTATCAAAGGGTGCAATAACTCTTAAAGCTCCTATAAACATTTTGAGGTCTGAACAACCTCTCAAGTGTAGTAAATGACCCAAGTTGACCCAAACCCAAGAGCACTTCTTTGTCTTCTGAATGTTATTGGTTTGGATCCCTGT